>KV742908.1:59042-78909 GCA_000468175.2 Phytophthora cryptogea
TCGGCCAGCGAGAACGAGATGAAGGGCATTCTCGGATACACGGACGAGGCTGTCGTGTCGAGCGACTTCATTGGCGACTCGCACTCGTCGATCTTTGACGCTGAGGCTGGTATCGCCCTGACGGATGACTTCGTGAAGCTCGTGTCGTGGTACGACAACGAGTGGGGCTACAGCTCGCGTGTGCTTGACCTGATCGAGCACATGGTCAAGAACGAGTAAACATGCAAGCATTGAGAAGCGAGCCGAGCAAAACAACCAACAAAAATATACAAACACAAAAGCCGTTCATCATGTAAAACCATATCTCCTATCTACAGTCGGTGGTTCTTGAATAGTGGTCAAGATTCCTTCGTGCTAAATCACTGGAATCCACCAGTTGAAGCCGATTAGAGCGAACTTCACGCAAGTGCGGAGCTCAAGCACTTCAACGTTGGTATTTTATTTGCACTCGGTTAAGTCCGAACTTTATTGTTTTACACTATTCCTACACCACAAATTGTATCGCCGATGTCTCTGCTGGTCGACTACGCGAGTTCTTCGGAGGACGAGGCGGCGCCCAGCGTGTCCATTCCCGCACCAACAACAGCTCCAACTCCTTCTCCACCTCCTGCTGCACATGCTCCAGCAAACGCGACGTCCAGCGCTGCTGTCTCCGCCACAAACGCGTCGAAACCGAAGAAGAAGCGGAAGAAAAAGACTAAAACCACGTTTTACCTTCCGCCTGAGATCCAGCGGCTGCTAGAGACGGGGGCAAGTGGTGGAGCGCTCTCCGACAGTGACGACGACCACGAGCTGCTGGCCAAACACAAACGCGCCAAGAAGGCGGCGAGTAAACGGCCGAGAGCTGCAACAGCAGCTAAAGACTCCGTTTTAGCGTTCCTGCCGCCGCCAAAGCACGAATTACCAGTAAAAGAAGAAGATTTACCAGCTGAAGAGACGGTGGAGACGCAGCAGCAAGAGGAGGGACCTTCAGAGACGTCAACAGGTCAACAACCAGTGGACGAAGCGGCCAATGCGGCGGCCTGGCAACAGTACTACCAGCAACAAGAACAGTATCAGGCCAGTTATGCTGCTGCATCGGAGGGTTATTACGTTGCACAGGGAGAAGACGACGTTCCTGGAGGCAGCTCCAAGCGCAGACGAACCCGTGAACGAGATATTGAGCGTGCACTGCAGAATGGACACTTCGAGACGGTGGCGGGACAGATCACGGAGGTGCAGGGCCCAGCGCCCAATGCCTGGCAACCGCCAGTCGACCCACTGACGAGAGCAACTGGATCTAGTGAACAGGAAGTGAAGGTGAAGGCGAGCTTCTGGAACGCTCAGGCTGGCACGAAGGTGTCGTCCATTAAACCGAGTCGTCTGCAAAGGCAGAAACACCAACTGAACCAACTCGCGTTTGATGCCAAGGCACGCGACTTCGAACTACTGGACAAGCGCAGCGCATCGCTGAAAACGAAGAGGGAGACGTACGCCAAGTACGGATGGTAGGAAACAAGAGCTGTGTGATACAAAGCTGTTCGAGCTACCGATATATTGCATACGATTGTCCCTATTCTCTTCGTTTTGCTTGCTGCTCACGGCAGATTCAGCTGAGCCATAGCTGCTGTCTGCTCTTCCACACTAGCAGAGGCGTCAGCAGTCTCTTCAGGCAGCTGCTCTTCCTCTGCATCACTGTCGTTTGCCTCTTCATCTTCACCTTCTTGCGCAGCTTGATCCTGCTCCTCCAGGAACTCCTCAGTGAAGACCTCCATTTCATGCTGCAGTTTAGCAGTCTCAGCTTTGCTGACTTTGCCACGGCGATGAGCCCCAAGCGTCTTGAGTTTGCGGTCGCCCTTGTGGTGTTTGCCGTTCTCGCGAGGGTAAATCTTCCGCACCAACACGAGGTCCGGCAGCTCCTCCTTGAGTGAGTACGTCTGACTTGTTCCGAAGATGGCGGACGAGAGATCGTAGCCCTTGACCGAATCGCCTGCATTCAACACGCCGCCAAGGTGCGTGCGGACCTGGAACGTCGTGTCATTCACGCCAAAGTCGCTCGCACGAGCCACCTCGACATCCGCCACAACGAACTTGGAGTGACGACCCGAGCTCGACGCAGGTCCAACCTGACGCAAGTCGCGCGGATCCACAGGCTCCACATCCAGCACAATGAACTCGACCATGTCCGAGCTGGTCGCGAGGGGCAAGAACGGCAGCTTCCAGTACCTGTCTGTCGCAAGTTCGGCCTTCTGACCGGAAACGGGGTCGATCAAGTGCACCATGGACGTGGTGCGCGCACAGAGCGTGATGTCCGAGATGTTGCCGCAGCTCTGGGCGAACTTCCTGGGCAAGACGAGCAAGTCGTCCTTGCAGATGGGACTGAGCTCCACGCTGTACGTCAGTTGCAGATTGGCCGTGGCGTTGTGCACGTTCTCCGAGATGAGTTTGCTGGACGACTTGGACCTCATGGGCACATGGGCCGACAAGAAGTGGATGAACCTTTCAGCTGCAGACTTGGTGCCGAAGTAGAAGTCCATGCCTTCCTTCACTGCCGTGATCCCAATGGCATCTTTGTGTGCGTCGTGCTTGAGGATCTCCTGCTCCAGTCGAAGGAACGTGCGTTTGTGCTCGGCCTTCTGTCGGATCTGCACGAGCGCTTTCCACGTGTTGTTGTGGTACTGCTTGGTGCAGTCCGGACACTTGACGCTCGTGATGACGAACGTGACGACGCACGCGTTCTGGACCACTGCGTGATTGGCCACTTCTCGCTGCAGCTGAAGCCGCAGCTTGATGCGCTTGGAGTGGGGCTCTGTCCAGATGAAGCCTGCGTCAATGAGCTTGGCCTTGCTGAGGCCGGGGATGCTCTTGAGGCACAGCGCCATGAGCTCCTTGGACTCCCACTCGCAGTAGAGCCACGCACCCGAGACGCTGCTGAAGTGCTGCGCCTTGCCGCGAGACTGGAAGCGCAGGCAGCCGCGACACTGCATCAGGTCGCACGTCGTGTCGATGCCCTCGGCCACGTCCACTTCGGACGCGATACAGGACGCGCACATGTTCATGGCGTTGGCCTCGATCTGGGCGCCGCACATGCAGCACGAGATGGCCATGGCGGAGGAATTGAGTGAGGGGACTCGGCACTTGTGATCACTTGCCTTTTTCGAAAGTGAGCTTTCAGAAAAAAAAAAATGTTTTTACGAAAATTAGGGTTTTGATTGATTGCGTCATCAAAAACCACACGCAACTTTCGCGCAAAAAGGTTTGCGGGTTTTCTTGTTGCAATGCAGGAGGAGGAGTACACCCACACATGTAATTTTGATTGTCACGGCTAGTGAGCGGCGGCATGGGTGTTGTATTTCTTTTTTCCATCACAAATGGCGGAGATGTACCAGTAAAAAAACAATGATCGAGCTGGCTGGAGGACGACTGAAAAACTGTGGTAAGACCTGCTGTCGCGACCATTGTCTCGTGGATTTTGATTTTGCTCGCTGCGATTACCAGTTTTCTAGAGCCAAAAGAGGATCGAATCAAGGAGAGTTTGCACGAGTTACCCAGATCTCCTGCTCCGGAGACAGGCTGAATGCCGCAAGCTGTTGCGATCGGGTTCTCGCTTCTGCTCAAAGGAAGCTAGACAGATTTACGCGAGCTAGTTAAAACCCTTTCATCTATCACCACTGGTAAAAGTGGATAAAGTGAGAGGTAGAGCTCAACAAATGCTGCATTAAATGTGGCAACGATACTCGATGAACCTTGGTGTCCAACTCACGGTTTTGCGTGCTTTTTACTGTATGTAGAACTTGCCTTCAAAATGGTAAGCCTCCCGAACGAACGCCGAACATTTTGTAAGAAATGCAAGAAGCACACTGTGCAGAAGATCACTCAGTACAAGCGTGACAATGCGACCAAAACGGCGCAGGGAGCTCGTCGCGATGTAGCGAAAGAGATACGGTGGCTAAACGAAGGCAATCTTCCACAAAAAGGTGCGTGACTCAACCAGACTCGGTTCGCTAGTCATCATGACTCATGTCGTACTTGCTCCTGCGCAGGCCAAAACCGCCAAGAAGGTCGCTCTGCGTCTAGAGTGCAAGACGTACAAGTGAAAGAAGCAGATGGAGATCAAACGCACCAACCACCTCGAGTTCGGTGAGAAGGAGAAGGCCATCGGACCGCAGTACTAATGCCTGTTTGTACTGCCATCCATTTAACGTGCTTCAATTCACCAAGTAGTTGAACACTGCAGCGCAGCATAACCATATACCAGATCTCTATCCGCAAAAACCATGTTTTACACCACAAAAATGCAAGTACAGTGACTTTCTTAAAGGGCGAATAATATGTGCTTAAGATTCAAATAACTTAGACTTGTATCGGAAACTGTAACCAAGTCTAACAAAAAGTCGAATTTATGTATCACCACGTTAAGTACGGATCCACCCATTGTTGTGTGTATCATTTTGACAAGCATCAAGACCAAGGTCTCCAATACTTCTCCCTGGCCTCATGAGTTTCTCGTCGGGCGAGCATTCGCCCATGCTGCCCACCAAGTCCAATGCAATCGCAGACGCTTCTCGTCGTCCTCTGCCCGTTGCAATCGGTTGGTTGGCTCTACTCACTGCACTGTCCGCTCTCCTGTCAATTGTCAACTCTCCCACTTGGAATCCAGACTCCCTAGCACCCGCTGCGAACGCCGCGTCGGTTGTCGCCCCCACTGCGTTCCCCACACTCCCCGACGGTTCGAGAGAGTTGCTGCCACTTTGCAGCGAGGAATTCATCGCCCAACCGCTCGACCACTTCCGAGCCGATGGCGACGCCAGTGACGGGACGTTCGACTTGAGGTACTTCGTGTGCTCGCCAGAGACGTTCAACTCAACCGACGGAGCCATTTTCTTCTACGTGGGCAACGAAGCTGACGTGACTCTGTACCTGAACCACACGGGGCTCATGTGGGAGAACGCGGCGGCGTTCAACGCTCTGCTCGTGTTCGCAGAGCACCGCTACTTCGGCAAGTCCATCCCCTTCGGGTTGGACGTGTTGGAGCACATGGAGTTTCTGTCGACGCAGCAGGCGCTCGCAGACTACGCCGTGCTGATCGAGAAGCTGAAGGGGGACTTGGGGGTCGACGTCCCTGTGATCGGCTTCGGAGGGTCCTACGGCGGCATGCTCGGCACGTGGTTCCGGATGAAGTACCCGCACATCATTGACGGGGTTATCGCTGGATCGGCGCCTGTTGCCAACTTCTTGGGAGATCCAGACCACCCAGCGGATACCGAGGCGTTCAACCGCGTCGTGACGTTCGACATGTCGGAGGACGCCGGTGCGGCTGCTAACTGCATCCCCAACCTTCGACGCGCGGTAAAGACGGCTACTGAGATGGTCGAGACGGACACTGGGCGACAGGAACTATCTCAACTTCTTGGATTGTGTGACGAAGACATGATGCAGACGTCTGACGACGTTATTGCAGTCGTCTCGGAGGCGTATGGAGACCTGGCTATGGGAAACTATCCCTACCCGACTTCGTACATCATGGACGGCAACGTGGATCTGCCGGGTTACCCCATGCGGACTGCTTGCGAGCCTTTCGCTGGAGATTTTGGCGAAGATGACAAGACAGGATTAATTACTGCGCTTCACGAAAGCCTCGCTGTGTACTACAACGCCACCAAGAGTGAGCGCTGTTTCTTCCCAGTTCCCCAAGCTGGCATTACAACTAACGATTCCGAGTCGTCGGATGCAGCGAAGCAGGCCAAGATTGACCAGAAGGGCAACTTCTGGAGCTACCTTGAGTGCTCGGAGCTTTATATGCCCATGAGCACCGATGGAGTGCACGATATCTTCCCCCCACTTGCAGTGAACGTGTCACAGGACGACGCTGCTTGCTATGAGCAGTGGGGTGTCCACCTGAAACCTCACTGGGCTCAGACTGAGTACGGCGGCATGAAGGCCCTGCGGGCTGCGAGCAATATCGTTTTCAGCAATGGCAACTTTGATCCGTGGTCTGGTTTGGGCGTGCTCGAATCGCTTTCGTCTTCAGTGGTGGCTGTACCAGTTCCTGGAGGAGCACACCACTTGGACTTGTTCTTTTCGCATCCGCTTGACCCGCCAGCGGTGAAAGCAGCTCGTCAGACTGAACTTGCGTACGTGCGCCAATGGGTCGATGAATTCTACGCGTACAAGAAGCAGATCACGAAAACGGACCTCTAACTGGAAGCTTTCGCGACGAAATACGAGGAACTTGTCTGCTGTCTATAACTTCATCGGCAATTTTGCAAGAGCGCGGACTCTTTTGGATAACTAGTGTAGACGGCGCTACCAGGGTGGACGAGTACCTTGAGAGTTTCAAAACTGTGGCGTCGTATTACGATTAAGGGTCAACTAGAAGCTGCGTGGGTCATTTTCTCGCCGGACAAGTGTAAAGTTGCCTTGTGGTAATGTTGCGGCTCGTATTGTACTTTGTGACGTCCTCGGAGGTACGTACAGCCCTTGTGAAGGTGTCCCTCTTGACATGTTACCTGACGGGCCTACACCAGTAGGAGTTCCTTTCTTGGAGCCGCTCCAGCCCGTGCCATTGGCGTAAGAGTTATGAGTATTCTTCCCTCCTGCAGCAGTTCTCTTTGGCGAGTAGATGTCCATGGAACAAGGCAAATTCGTGACTACAAACCCGCCGTTCTTGTTGCTCCCACGTTTCGATGAAAATTGCTGCACTCCGTACGGATTCTTCATGTAAGTGGACGGCGGAGGCTTTGGCGATGGAGTCGAGTACGGATGGACAGCAGGATTTCCTCCGCCTAGACGACTGCCATGGGACGTCATGGAAACTCGGACATTGTCATGTAGACCAATGAACGTCATGTGCTCAGCTGGGACGGATTGTCCGTACGCTGCGGCTGCGTGGTGCTCTGAAATAGGAGGCACAACACCTGAAGGCACCATCAGCTTTTTGTTTTGAGAGAAGAGAGGACTCGTACTTCCGACATCTCCACCGGAACATCCGCCACCGGAACTACAAATGCTGTTCACACTCGTCGTTGTGGCTGTGCTACTTGTCGTGGAACTTGTACTGGACGAAGTGTTCATGGCACCTTGTAATGTTGGTAAATGATACGCCCCTGGAGCTCCAAGACCGATCCCTGGAGGTGTCTTCCGAGACACAACGTATGCATTGCTATTACTATTGTCGTTGGCCACCACGCCACCTTTCTCCTTCTTTGACGGCATATTTACCACTTGTGCGAAAAGTGGTTTTCCAATGTGCTTCGAGTTGTCAACACCAGAGTTCATACCATTCGTCAATGGATCTCCGAAGCTCGACACCGGAGCTGGCATTACAGGAACAGGACTAGCTATTACATTTCCACGCGAAGGCTTTCGAGCGCGCTTTTTCCTCACCGCAGCCGCGTCGTTAAGATCTCGAGCGATCGCATCTTGCAACTCGGCTTCAAACACTTCGTGAGAGTTCTCGAAAAAAGGATGTTTGAGCAGTTCGGCGCATGTCCAGCGGTCAAGCGGTTCGTCGATAATTGTTTGTCGTAGAAAATCGAGAGAGACTTTGCCCATGTTGGGAAAGCGCGTCTCAAGAGGCTCAAGGTCAGTCGCATGGGGCAGTTTGACCCCGACGTAGAGCGCATTTTTCCGAAAGAGCTCCTGCTGCCTTGATGTGATTCGGCCTAGACAGCGAATGATGTGGTAAAGCTGATCAATGTCCGAGTCACCAGGAAAAAGCGGCAGTCCGGTGGCAATTTCTGCAAACATGCAGCCAATGGACCACACATCTACCGCTTTGCCGTACGATACGTCCCCTACGAGCAGCTCTGGCGCTCGATACCATCGCGTGGAGACGTACTCTGTATACTTGGCGCCGGCAGAAGCCAAAGGCCTAGCAAAGCCAAAGTCACATAGTTTAAGCACGCCATTTCGAGACACGAGCAGGTTTTCCGGCTTGATATCGCGGTGAATAATGTTGTGTTGGTGGCAGAAGTTGATGGCTCGAACCAGTTGCCACATGAGCTTTTTGAGTGTGAGTGGGTCCAGTCCGTCTGGATGGCGCTCGATCTCTTCCAAGATGGTCTTCTCGACGTACTCAAAGACCAGGTAGAGTTTGCCTTTCATGCGAAAGACTTCGAGTAAACTCACAATGTTTTCGTGCTTGAGCTGCTTGAGGATTTTGATCTCGCGAAGTGCCGTCTTCTTGACCTGCTCGTCGTCGTCTGACTCCTTAAACTTTTTGATGGCGACGATTTGGCCCGTGACCTTGTGTCGACATTTGAGCACTACGCCGTACGTTCTAAGGAAGTCCCAGAAGCAGCAAACAAATCAATTTAGTGATCAGGTTTTTTTACGCGCTGCACGTCACGACGGACTCACCCTTCGCCGATCGTGCCGAGACTTTCATAGTTCTCCATGCGGCCCACCCGGCAGCAAAGGCGGGTCCGTACTCCGTCGCAAACAGGTCAACGCGACCAGCCGAAATGCTGCGCCGACCGACGTTCAACCCCCACGTTCACAGAGAGCAGCGCCGTTGTTGGAGTCGAAGAGCCAGCAGTTCGTTTCCAGTATTTCCGTCGCCCTCGCGTCTGTATTGATAGCTTTCAGAAGCGCAGCAGCACCAACTCGCTAAAATTATCGTCTACAGGGTTCATCCTGCGTGTCAACCTGACAGCTAAGCGAAAGCGAACCGAGTTCCTACCTTCATTTTCACTATTTTTCACTTCAGCCATTTTACACAATGACGCTACCCAAACTAGCCTTCTTATCGAGTTTAACCATTGAATGTATGTTAGCTACGCAAGAAGTTGATAGTTGAGTGCGTCGTCAAGTGAGACCGTCGTAAAAGACATGGCTACATTTGGCTAGTCGCACGTGACAGAAAGTATCTTTGATCTTCAAGGGTCGTAAGCAGGTACTAGTAGTAGCGATGCCGCAGCAACAGGACCTGCGAGATGAAGAAGACGACGAAGAAGAGCAAGTTCGGGAACGAGACTTGGTCGAAGCGTACGTGGCTGAACACTCGCTGGAATCGTCTTTAAACGACGTGATCAATCAGGTGGTGGCCAGCAGACCTGACGACCCGTTCCTCATGCTCTCAACGCTGCTGTACGCGCGCGCGACGGCCAAGCGCGGTATTTTCTACGTGCAAGTGAGTGAGGTGCTGGACGCTTCCGGAGACCCGACGGTGTTGGTGAGACTCCACACCGGTAAAGGTGTCTTTGAAGGTTGCTGCTCTGCTGAAGCTGCAGGGGTCACGGACCGAGACTTCAGCAAACGGCCACGAGAGATTAGCCAAGATCACAACGGCGTCGACGATCTCGAAGCTGATGTGCCACCGAACAAACAACGGTACGGTGGACGTGGGTACTCCAAGATAGCAGCAGCAGCACAGGAGGTTCTGATGGACAAGCTCGTGGACACCGAACCGACTGATCAAGAAGGACTCGACACGATTCTGCAGGATCTAGAGACGACCGTGGGGCGGAACGTGTGCCTGGCAACGTCACTAGCGATCTGTCAAGCGGGGGCCAAGTACGTCGACATGGCGCTTCGAGACTACGTGGCCAAACTGCAAGAACTTCCACCTGAGAATCAGTGCGTGCCCATGCCAATCTTCAGCGTCGTGAACGGCGGCAAGTACGCGTCCAACAAGCTTTTCGCCCAAGAAGTGCTGATGACACCGACGAGCGCTGCCACTTTTGCTGACGCGCTGCAGATCGCGGTCGAGTTTAACGCCGCGGTGCACGCGCAGCTTGAATCGCGAGGTGTCGGATTCACCAACCGCGGGGCTTTCGGGGGATATGCTCCACAGCTTCAGACGTTAGCTGAAGTGTTCCAGATGCTTCGAGCAGCTTTAGATGACGTCCGCGTACGACTGGAAGACCCGGACGGACGTGTCATCTCTCCTGCGAGTGCATCGCCATTACGCGTGGACTTTGGTGTCGATTTTGCTGCGTCCGAGTTCGTTGTACAGCCGCCGAGCGAAGGCGGCGGCCAAAACGAAGACGACAACGATACGCCTCGGTCGTTCACGTACAACACGGACCGATGGGTGCCTGGGTCGAGTGGGTCGATGAAAAACAGTGACGAGCTGCTGGACATTATGCGCAGTAGCGTCAAGGAGCTCGAGATCACGACTGTTGTAGATCCTTTTGATGCGGGCGATGTCAAAATGTTTGCAGCTCTACAGAGCGTCGAGAACGACATGGACGGTAGCACCGTGGCGGATCCGGCAGACAATGGCGCGTTGAAAGAGGGCGTTGGGCTGGGAGGGGATCCGAACTGCCGCGTACAGATCGTAGGCCGTGAAGTTGTCGAGCGACACGGCTTGGCGACTTTGACCGAAGAGCGGGCGTGCAACACGGTACTTCTCGTGCCGCACCAGTTCCCGACGGTGTCACGACTTCTGCAAGCTATCACAAATGCTCAACATCTAGGACTTGCAGTCATTCTTGGGGTTTCTAGTGGTCAACCAGGTAACAATACCGAAATTCTCACGGCGTTTGCGATGGGCACAGGCATCGGCCAAGTAAAGTTTGGTGGAGTGCTCGGTGCTGAGTGCCAGGAGAGATACCGCAAGCTTCTACTCGACAGTCAAGAACATGGCGCTCCACCTTTTGTAGGTGGACGGGCTTATCGTCGTTGAGAGAGAAGGAACCTAGTACTTGAATGCATTTGTATTTTCTTGTTATCGTTGCTTAGTGTTCATGTAGTTGCTTGTCCCATTGTCATCCTTCATCATACGTGCCTCTCGTCGTCGTCTTCCTCTTCCATAGACTCGTCCAAGTCAAAGGATTCGTCCAAATAGTCCTGCTCGGCTTCGCTGGCGCTATCGTCTTGACCAGCTATCGGAGTTGCCGAATTAAACCTTGTCTGTCGACTCGGCGAAGGTGAATCCAGTCTCTCAGTTGTTCTGACGGCGTAGTCCGAGGCGCGAGTGATATCAAGCTTCTCATGGGAATGCAATGGTGGTGCGCCTGCATCTTCGTCGCCCAGCGGGAGTGAAACCTCACCAAACTCATCCTCCTGCGATCGGAATGAAGTCTCTCCGAACTCGTCATCATCGTGCGACTTGGAGCCGATCGACGCCTCACCAAACTCGTCTTGCGTATACGCTTTAGGTTGGATGAATGTCTTGCCAAAGTTGTCCTTTCGAGAAATGGAGTGCAGTGATTCCTCACCGAAGTCATCCTGTTTGTGCACCGACGCGTAAGCCGATACATTTTCAAACTTGCGCTTCTCGCGTGAGTCGGATACAATTGATGTGCTAGCAAACGTTTTGTCTTCATATGACTGAATCGATATCTCTCCAAACTCATCCTCGACGTGAGATTTTGGCCCCGTCGGGTGTTCTCCAAACTCGTGGCTGCATAACCGGGTCAAAGACTCGCCGAATTCGTCATCCGCGAGGGATCTAGACCTCAAAGCACCTTCACCAACCTTCTCATCGTGCAATAGGAATGAAGTTTTGTTCAATCCACTGATTTGTTCGGTGCTGCGCCTCATAGAATCCTCGTACGAATCCTCTCCGAATTCGTCATGCCGTCCCAGAAGACCCACTGAGTCTTTATTCAACTTATCATCACTTGATCGGATTGACTCTTCAACGAACTCGTCATCTTCTCGCGAACGGATCGAAGTCTGTCCAAATTCATCTTGGTCATCACCATTTGATTGTAGCGATGATTCTCCAAACTCGTCATCGTCATCAGCGAGAGGCTTAATGAATCGGCTGATGTTTAGTGTGCTCCTTGTAGTGCTTTGCAAATGTTCAACTTCTACGTTTTCATCTTCTTGAAGACCATGCGATGGAAGAGAAATATCACCAAACTCGTCGTCAGAATCAGAAAGAGGTTTAGTAAATCGACTGATTGGTGGTTGCTGTTGTCTTGCACTAGAGTTGTTTTGTTGTAGAAGTAAACGCTCAACTTCGTCCATCTCATCGTCCTCTTCAAGCATCTGTCGACGAGTACCCATACCAACTCGATTCGAACTCGTTGCAAAAGTTGGTTGGGTTGTGACAGGCATCGTCTCCTCCTCTTCCTCCTCTTCTGAGCTTTCATCCTCCTCCATTCGAAGTGACATCGTAGGAGTTGCTTCCGTGACAATATCTGCTTCGTTATCATCATCTGCAGTGATGCCTCTCTCCAGTGATCGTTCTGCTTCACGAAGTTGGTCTTCGGACCATTCGTCTTCATCCTCCTCTGAGTTCTTAACAGGCTGTGAAGACAAATCAACGTCTGCACTCACACCAGGTCGATCCAACATACTGTCTGCGTCAAAGGAGCTCTCTGAATCTGAGTGAGAAATAACTGCAGAACTGAGCTCAACGTGGTCATGAATTTCCACGTCGCCAGTCTCCATTCCGCCACCATACATAATCCTGCTATTCGTTCTATCTGGTGAAACCATTTCATACTCACTACTCGCAATGCTTGAAGATGATTCTTCCAATGCACCATCTTCACCTCGAGATAAGTCGTCTAGCGCAATGTCCTCGTTAAAGGGTTGATCTGGAATATTTTCCACACTTGATGCTGATTCTTCTAAAGCATTAACGTCATCGACATATTCCACCGGCAAGCCTTTTGTTATGCTTGATGAAAATTGTGTTAATGTATCGGCCGTGTTAGGTTGACCTGCCATCGCATCACCTGCATTTGATCCAGAAGCTTCCAAGACATTAACATCATCGAAGTCACCCTCGTCAACACGGTTTTCCTTCATTGACGGTGACTCTTCTAATGCATTGATTTCGTGAAGTTGATCCGCCAGCGCTTCACTTCTTGTACTTGATCCTGAATTTTCCAATGCATTAACATCTTCAATGTCATCCTCGTCAGAACTAATTGCCTTGCTTGACGAAGGTTCTTCTAATGCGTCGATATCGTGGTGTTCATCTGCCAGTGCATAACTTCTTGTGCTGGATGCTAATTCTTCCAAGGCATCAACATCAGCAATGTCATCACCGCCAGCACGGTTTTCCATGATTGACGACGACTCTTCTAACGCATCAGTCTCGTGGAGTTGATCAGCCAGCGCATCACCTGTATATGATCCTGAAGCTTCCAAGGCATTAACATCATCGAAGTCATCCTCGTCAACACGGCTTTCCTTAATTGACGAAGATTCTCCGAATGCGTCAATATCGTGGTGTTTGTCCGCCAGCGCTTCACTTCGTGTGCTGGGTGCCGACACGTTGACATCATTAACATCATCCTCATCTACAAGACTTGCATTGCTCAACGACGATTCTTCTAATTCATCGTTCTCTGCATGGAGCACACTCTCCATTGATGGAAGGTGTTGATCTGCCAGCTTTTCACTTCTGGTACTGGATGATGATTCTTCCATGGCATTAAAATCATCAGTGTCATCCTGATCAAAACGCCTTGCCTTGAGTGACAAAGGTTCTTCTACTGCAACATTCTCCTGAATTTGATCTGCCAACTCGCCACTTCCTGTACTGGATGTTGATTGTTCCAAGCCATTCACATCAACCTTGTCAACACGGCATGCCTCGCTTGCCGACGACTCTTCTAATACATCGTTCTCGCAGTTTTGACCAGCCAGCACACCACTTTTTGTACTGGCTGCTGATTCTTCTAAACTGTTGTCTTCTCCGGATCGACTATTCAAATTACTAGAGGTTGATTCTTCCAATGTGTAGCTCTCATCCATATGATCAAGTTGACCAACTGCCTCACCTGGATAATTAGCAGATACTCCACTAGCTATACTGGACGACGACTCCTCTAGTTCATTATCACTCTGCTCGTCTGAGATTGTGCCACGAGCAAGGCTGGATGAAGACTCGTCTATCTCGTTGCCTTCACTGTGTTGGCTTGTATTTTCGACTGACTCTTCTAAGACATTATCATCATTATCATCACGTTGATCTCCAGCTACTTCACTCGACAATGATTCTTCTAGTGCGCTGTTTTCATCAATTACGTCACCAGATTGCACTGGTGGATCACGGAACGTATCTGCGGACTGCTCACTGTCAGACACTGCGTCTTCATCAAATGAGTCCTCTACATTTAAGTTTTGTGTATCTCGCAACGATTTTTTTCCTCGGTCCGAGTCATCTTGTGCATCGAAACTAGTATGGTGTGACTCAAGGTTATCAGGGGTTTGAGTCTTGCCTGCATCGGTACCAGTTTCTGACATCGTTGACTCATCTAGTGAGCTGTCGATGGCATTGTGCACAATATCAGCTTCGGAATCGGACTGCTCTTCTGATTCTTCGTCGTTTGTAGTAAGTGCTTCTTTGCTTTCAAGCGCGGATATCATCGCATTGTCAAACGAGCTTTCCTCGAGTGGGTCTAGTTCTTCTTCCTCATCATTCGACCTCCCGTCTTGCTCAGACTCGCTTAGTTCATCTTGTTCAACATCTTCTGCGCTTGCATCAAGGTCAATGGCGCTCGGAATTTCAGGCGCTACCATCCTTAGGTCATCAATTGACTCTTCTCCTACATCCTCATCATCAACGGACTCCTCTGCTAGTTCAGCGTCATTTATTATCACCGACTGCTTGTCTTCAGTCTCGTTAGGCACAAACGATGCTGCAAATTCATCACTGTCATCACATTCATTATCAATATGTGGTTTCACCTGCTTACTAGAAGAGTGCGCAAGGCTCCGGTCCAGCATCAGCCTTTCCACTTCATCCATGTCGTCGTCCTCGTCACCGCCACTGGTGTCCACCGAGTTCCACTTGGACAGCATCTTGGCCATCTCAATTTTGCGGTCAACACCCGACACTGGTCCATCGACATCATCATCAATCCTATCCTGCTCGCTCTTGAAACTGTCCTCCGCAACATCAACGCTCGAATCTTCATCAAGGTTAGACATATCTAAAGAGGCCGCTTCCTGCAATTCATGGCTGTTTTCCTGCTCATCACGCACAACATGTTCAGCGACCACCAATTCATCACAAGCTTCAGATTCATCATGACTCAGTTCGCCAATTGAATCCTGCCCATCCACATCCATATTGTCAGAATTCGCACCTGCTCCTTCGGGGATCTCCAGCTCCTCGCCTTCATGCTCCACGTCAGGTTGATCCATGTCGCTCTTCTCAACTTCCGCGTCATTCAATTCATCCTCCTGTCCCGCGTCGGACGTCTCACTAAAGTAGTCATCCTTCGCCTTCTCCAGCGCGAGCGCAATCGCTGCACCGTCCACAGCCGAGTTCTGAGAATTCGGTGGTTGGGCGACCACCTCATCGCTCTTCTCGTTGCTCACGGGGCCATGCGAAACATTATCCGGAAAGAGCGAACTGGAATCATCATGAAGATCCAATACGGCGTCTCGTAACCGCGTCTCCACCTTCCGAAGTTTCTCTACAATTTCAGGGGCAATTGAAGCATACTTCTGCATCCACCGGAAATCATTCAGAAGGTTTTCATCGCCACCCATCGAACCGTGAGCCACAAGTAGCGCATTCAAGAACTCAGCGTTCATCAACACCTCCTGCTCCACTGACTGGACCTTGGCTAGTTCACGTGCGGACTCTGAACGAACACGAGTCAGTTTCTCCTCTTCATCGAAGACACTCGCCCGCAGCTCACTCCACTCCATTATGCCGCAGCAGGCCGTAAGCTTCTGATACAAAGACTGGACTTCTGCCGTAAGCGTCACAATTTCCTGGCGGGTCGCGGTGAAGTCCTTCTCCAGATTGGCAACGTTGTCTTCATCCGGCTGGAGTGCGGCAGTACGCTCTTCAAGGTCGTTCAGCTTGCTCTGCAGCTCACTCAGATCGTGGTACTTAACGTTTTCAACCGCACGAATCTTCTCACGAACAGCTGCAACAGCAGCGGTCAGAGTCTTGTTCTCTGTGCGGAGCTCCTCAACCTCGCGTTCTTTCATCTCCGTACGACGCTGGTACGACACCTCACGCTTTGCGCGGTCCTTCTCCTCTTCCTGGAGCTGACGCTCAAGCTGGCGCTTTTCCTCACGCAAATTCGCCATCTCGTCGCTGAACTCGTCCGATCCCTTCGCAATGATGGCAGACTTGTGGTATTGCTCCTTCAGCTCCTCACGAAGCTGCTCCACAACCGACTCCAGCTCACGGATCTGCGTCTCGTGTTCCTTCACCTGGTTGTCTAGCTCCTGCGCAGTAGCACTGTCAGCAGCAGCCTGCTTGACTGTGAGCTCGTACTCGGCCTGGAGGCGCTCCAGCTCATGTGCAGTACGGCGGTGCGTCGCATACAGGGCGTCGAGGTGGTGGATGATAGCTTCATCGTCACTCATTTCAGCATCCTCTGCCACTTCGTTCTCTCCTGAGGCGTTTGCCGCCTGTACCAACTCCTCCAGAATGCGCTTGAGACGTGATTGCAGCTGCTGCTCACGGTGCTGAGAAGCCTTGAGTGTGGTTGTGAGCTCACTCATTTGCTCTGTCAGCTCTACCCGGACATTTTCCAAATCCTTGCTCGATTCAGCCTTCAAGGACTTAACGTCAGCGTTCAGCTTATCGATGGTATCCTCCAGATCCTGCTCACGCGAACGAGAGCTCTCGCGCTCCTGGTTGAGTTTCAACGTAAGGGAGTCGATCTGGGAAACGTAGCGGCTCTGCATTTCTTCTTGAGCCATCGCCATTTCAACCAGCCTCTGGCGGTTGGTCTCGTCGGACTGTTTTGCCTCCTTCAGTGAGGTCTGCTTCTCCTCCAAAGTGCGTGACACTTCTGCAAGCTCAACACGTAGCCTGTCAACCTCCGACTGCATCCGGCTCTTAATAGCAGCCAGTTCCTCCTCCCTTTCGGCAGAGGCACCACCGATGTTGGCCTCCATTTGAGAAACTTCACCTTCCAGACGAGCCTTCGCCTCTTCCAGATCCAGAATTTGGGCAGTGCACTCGTCAATCTTGCTGCGGGCCTCCTTAATCTCGTGGGTTAAAGTCGACACCTCGCGCTGGTGCAGAGCCTCTTGCTTCTCAAGTTCCTTCTCCAGCTCCAAGATAGTCGCCTTCGTCGCTTCAAGCTCCGACCTTGCTCCCTCCAGCTCCGAGATGCGCTCTTCGAACTTTGATTTCATCGCCGCAAACTCAGTTGCGTGCTCCAGACGCAGGTTGGTTTCCGTCTTAAGAGTGACACGCTCATGCTCGATCTGTGCACGCTGGATTTGCTCCAACAAATCGTTCTTCTCGTCCTTTAGAGCTGAGAGCTCGTCTTCAAGAGCGTCAAGGTTGCTCTTTTCAACAAGAGTGTCACGAAGTTGCCGCATCGCCTGCTCCTTGTCCGAAATCTGCTGCTTCAGCTCACCAATCTTGTCATCGTAATCGCTCGAGAGCTTCGTGATAGTATCCTCCATGATCTGCTTCTGGCTTTCCTTGGCCGCGTTGAACTCTTCGGTCATTTCCTCCAGCTCCTGCTTCAACTCGTCCTTCTCGAGCTGGCTTTCAAGCAGTAGCTTCTCCAGCTCATTACGCTCTTCAGTGCTGGCAGCAGTAAGAGCAGCCTGCTTCTTCATCTCGTCGCCATTCTGCAAAGCCTGAGCCACACGCTCCATTTCCTTCAGCTTCAGCTGCGCAATGAACAACTCGTGTTCTTTGGTAGCCTTCACGCGACGCACTGTCTTCGCTTCACGCTTTGACAGATCCAGCATCTTCGCAGAAGCCGTCTCAATACGTTTCAACGTCTTCGTGAGCAGACCCACCTGCGTCTGCTTCGCTTGAAGCTCAGAGGTCAGCTGACGCACCTTTTTCTCCTTTTCACTCTCCAGATTGCGGATTTGCTCGCGCACCTCTGCCACCTCCTTCTTCGACTTTCGCACCACTTCGTTCTTCTCCTCATTCTCAGCCTTTTCACGTGCAAGCAGATTCTCCAGCAAGGAGTTCTTGCCCTGTGCAACACCCATCAACTTGCTCTCCTCCTGCAACTTCTGCATCAGTTCGAGACGCTGGGCCTCCTTCTTCTTTTCCGTCTCTGTCAGGGTCGAACGAAGCTCCTTCAATCTAGCTTGGAACTGCTGCTCCTCACTCGCGAATCGGCGCTCCACCTCAACCTTGGTGGTAGCAAGGGCTTCCAGCTCCGCAACAGAGCGTGCAAGGCGCTGACGCAGCTTGTCGTTCTCCTCATCCCTGTCCGTGGAGCTGCGGCTGAGTCGCTGGTTAGCTTCAGCCTTCACCTGAATCATCGTCTCTTGCAACGTCTTGGTAGCCTCTTCAAGCTTCTTCTGCTTCTTGGCAAGTTCCGAGAGTTGGTCGTCAAACTTGTTGTTTTTTTCCTTGCTGCTGCTAGCGATTTCCTCCAGCTTCTCTTCCATGACAGCCGCAGCACTGCGCTGCTGGCTCTGAAGAGCCTTGTTCAGCTCAGTGCGGGCGTCGGCCAGCTCGTCACGCAATGTAGCGCTAGCAACCTTAGCATCCTGGAGTTTCTTCTCCTGGCGGTCCAGCGCGCTTGACAGCTGTGCGAGGTCCTCCTTGCTCTGTGTCTGCGCGTTCTGCAGAGGCAGCAAGTCGCTTTTGCGCAAGGCAGAGCTCTGAAGACGCTGGATGTCGTCCGACAGATCATTCTTGAGCGCGGCCAAGCTCTCTTGGCGCTGCGAGAACGACTGCTTCTCCAAACTCTGCACCTTCTGCTCCATCTTCTCGGCCATGCGAATCGCGTTCTGTGACAAGCGATCCTCCATTTCGCGGAACTCGCGCGTCAGACGAATGCTCAGCAGGTTCTCCACCGCCTTCATGTCCACCAAGCTGCCCATCTGGCGGTGCATCAACTGCACTCTGTCGGCCAGCTTGAACAGTCCCTGCTCCTGCTTCTGGCGATTGGCAACGAGTGCTTCAATGTTGTCCTCCAGCGTCGGGATCTTCATGGTAGTGGACGACAGCGACTTGACGCGCGTAGCCATCTCCGTCAGCTCGCGGTCCACACTCACCTTGCGGCCCAAGAGATCCGCGCTGTGCTCTTCGAGGCGAGCAATAGCAGCGGCATTGGCCTGCACCGTCGCAATGAGCTTGGGGTCCGAGACGGACGGAGCGTTCGCCGCCACGTTGCTGCTGGCCGACACGAGCACCGCGTTACGCAGCTCCGTGATCTGGGAGCTCAACGCGGACGTCTGCGTGGTCAGGCCGGCCACGTCCGTGCGGAGGTCAGCCACTTTCTTGTCGACGGCGCCGTTGCGCGAAGCGAATTGTGTCTCGAGGCTCTTCTTCACCTCCTCGACCACGTGGTTTGGGACGTCGCTAGGGATGTCGGCGTCAGGGACGCGGATGCGCGGGCCCATGCTGGCGCCGAGCGGTCGCGCGTGCGGGACGCGGCCGTTGGCGCCGACGCGGCGGCTGAGACGCGACGAGACGCTTCCGGTCATGGAGCGCGTCTCGTCCAGGTCATAGTGAGGCCGCGGGGCGCCCAAGTCCGCCATAGCCAGACCGCCGGGGCCGCCGGCCGTAGCGCGATGTTGCTGCAGCATGGCGGCCGTCAAGCCGCCGCCACCGGCGATGCCCACGTGCGGGCGACTGGACGTGCTGGCGGAGCTGCCATGGCCCGAGTCAAGTCTGGAGCGGCCGATTCCCTGGTTGCTGGACATGGAGCCCGTGTCGTCGTCTCCACGAACGAAGGCACGAGGCCGCGCGGATGAGCGGGAGGACATGGAGCCCGTGTCGTCGTCTCCGCGGATGAAAGCTTTGGGTCTGGCAGACGCGCGCGACGACACCGAGCCCGAGTCATCATCCGGACGGATGAAAGCCTTGGGACGCGCCGACGCGCGGGACGACACGGAGCCGGAGTCGTCGTCCGCGCGGACGAACGCCTTGGGACGCGCCGACGCGTGCGAGGACACGGAGCCGGTGCCGTCGTCGCCCACGTACACGCGCGGGCGCGCGGAAGAGTGCGAGCCTATAGAGCCAATGTCATCGTCTCCGCGTACGAAAGCCTTGGGACGCGCCGAGCCGCGGGAG
>KV742912.1:0-21713 GCA_000468175.2 Phytophthora cryptogea
CATGTTGCCTTTTGTAGCCATGTTGTCACTCACTTTTTTTCTACCAATGATTACGCTTCATTTGTTTGTTTTTCCTCCAATCGCCTGCGTGTTCCTGGCGGCACGGCCGAACGACCGACACAAGAGGAAAGTCGACCGACCTGTACCTCCATCTTGATGGAGCTCTCCGGGTCCTTCCCAGAGCTCGAGGAGAAGCCCAAAGCGCACGAGTTCGTCCACATGGACAGAAGCCCACGAGACGCAGACCCGTTCGACAAGCCGCTGACCCGCGGGACCGCCGCCACCATCTCCAGCAGCAGCTACTTCGACTCGAGCGATGGCACACGGTACCGGGCGCTAACGCAGGAGACCAAGGCGCCCGTCACTTCCTCGTCACTGTCCATTGTGGACGACGCTGATGTGGCCCACACCCCAATGATGCAGACGACGCAGTCGGCGTCCAACGTCTTGGCGTTGACAGCTCGCGGTCGGGGCAATGGCGAGCACTTGTCGGCGTCCGTGCCCATGCGACGCTACAACAGTTCGCAGAGCATGATGCAGGAGCGCAAACGCAGCGTCGGGTCAAGCTCCAGCAATGTAGCGCTGATGCGCGGCGAGGAACGCTCCGGGTTTGCGCGCATTTACTTTGAGAACAGGAACTTTACGTCGTCCACAGTGTTCAAGTTGGTGAGCAGCACGACGGTGCTCGAGGTGAGGAAGTCCATGGCCGCCAAGATCAAGATCCCGTTGCATGACTTCAACAACTACGCCATTGTGGTGGTGTTCCCCACGGACAACGCGGGGTCGCTGTCAGCCAGGACGTTGAGGGATGAGGAGCTCATTCTGCCGCTTGTGGAGAGACTCAACCGCACCCGACCTGTGCAGACGGTGGAGGCAGATGATACGATCGGAGGCACGACACGCACCAAGGTCAAGCATCGCTCGAGACCGCCAGTCAAGTTTGTGCTCAAGGTGGAGGCTGCATTTGTTGTATTTGCTGTTGAATATTATCTGGCTGACTGTGACGAGTTGATTGGTGAACGGAGCAGGACGTCCGAGGATCTCATTTGGATATTAGTGAGACTGCAGCACCGCCACGTCAGGGATCGGACACGCAGTCGATTAACTTTCCGGTGCTTTTAGGAAAGGTACGACCGCAGGTGCATCGTGTTTCAGTGTTCACAGGAGCCGAGCTAACGAGGCAAATTTCTGCTTAGGGTGTTTACTCAGGGTATCTTCAAAAGGCGAGCTCAAGGGATCCGAATTTGTGGAGAAAGCGCTGGTTTATCATTAAAGGAGATCAGCTGCTGTATTGTAAATCGAACGTGAACCAGCAAGACGTGACCTCAATCAGTTTGCTAGGCGCAATTCTGGCAAAAGCTAAACCAGAAGTGGTACGTATTCGTCTGGCAGTGTGAAGTGTTTTGACGTTCATCCTAACGATGCTTTGTTGCTAATTTGTCGATAATTCAGCGGGTTCCCTTCTCATTTCAGCTTAAGACTCCTCGTCGTGATTACGAGGTGATTATTTCCATAGTCATTGCTTCCCTGGAGGGATATTTAGTTCTTGCCAACACAGAGACTGACAGTTCGTTTGGTGCATTTCGTAGCTTTGTGCTAGCAGCAAGGACGAGATGGTGGCTTGGATTCATGCACTCCACGTCCAGATCGGTCTATGCTCGGAAAACCACCGGCTTTACGAGGCCGAGATTTGGATTACTGAAGACGTAAGTACTTCTAGCTGTGTTCCTCTGGGCGTAATTCTTGGTTTAACGCGATGCATTTGGTTTATTGGGGCTGGACGACTTCTGCAGGCTGTGACGCGAAGTGAGCAGGAATCTTATATACCATCGATGGCAGAGCCATCATTACTGGAGCGCGTGCTTTCTCGAGAAGATACTCTTAAGCTCTTCCGTGATTTTGTTTTTACGACCCAGTACCAGAGCTTACTGGACACATGGATTGAGTGTGAGTTGTTCCGTCGAAGCTGCCTTGCCCGAGAGAATGGGCTTGTGACCAGTGCAGGTATGACGAATCGACGGACAGCACAAGACGAATGGGATCACTTGAAGGCAATTATTCGTGCAATCCAGCTGTTGAACATCGTACACGCCGACGAACTTAACCAGCTCCGTCAATCGTACCAGACAGAGCAGAGCAACCGTCGTCTCAGCATGGCACTGAACAGGGACACTTGCGACGAGTATCCGCGAACTGACGTAATTGTACCGGTGCAGCGTAAGCTCTTCAAGGCTATCGAAGCCGGTCCGTTCCAACAATTTTTGTTGCAAAACGGATACCGGCTTCTGCTGGAGCGGATTATCGGGGCGATCGCATAATGGCCGGGATAGTGATCATAGTTACAAGCAACCACCTCAACGACAGAAGTTGGGTTCGAGGGCATTGAGGATTTCCCTCGTCGCTGATATCGTTGGCTTCTACGTGATTTTTTGTTGGCGCATGTACCGAACTGTGCAATAGAGACAACGATATTCCTTTCATTGTACTCAAGTGTTCGAGCCTAGGTGCTATCTAGGTTTTGCGGCGAGT
The DNA here is from genome assembly GCA_000468175.2 of Phytophthora cryptogea. Lineage (NCBI taxonomy): Eukaryota > Oomycota > Peronosporomycetes > Peronosporales > Peronosporaceae > Phytophthora > Phytophthora cryptogea. The sequence continues at coordinate 2,530 of KV742912.1, forward strand.
CATGTGGTCATAGATCACTACTTGCAGGTACTCCTTCGTCTTGATCTCAGTCCGAGTCGAGTTGTCACCAGGATTCGCCTACCAGAAGTTTCAGTCAGAATACAGTCGAGTACTATGGTTTCGAGATGGGCAACGTACTTTTGGGTCGACATTGACGACCTTCCTATCGCGCTTGTTTTTAAACAGCAGCCCTGTTTCACTGTCGGCAATCACCTGAAAATTCGGTGTCGAATTGGATGTCGACGTCTGCGTCTCCCAGTTGTAATAGCTCAGATCCGACGATTTCGGAAGCAGCTTTTTCTTGCGCTCGAAGTAAGGCTCAAACGGCTCGTTCTTCAATCGCAAAGCGTAGTCGACGTACCCGCTGATCTCCTGTCCTTTTGCATTCTTGTCACGAATAAAGATAATGCACTACCACACAGTACAACACTCCTTAGTTAGACACCTCTGACAGAAGAACCATTCCTGAACGCACCGTCAGTTTCCCATTGCGAACAAGATCCTCTCGACTCGCCAATGCTGCGAGGAACGGGTACTGGGACAAATCCTTCCCAGAGCTTGCTAGCGGCTTGGGAGCACTCGTTTTTTGCGCGTTTCGCTCTCGTTCGGCCCTCTTCCTCGCTTCAAAGTCATCTCTCCGAAGCGTCTCGCCACTTCCTCGATATCCGAGTTCCACCAGCTGCCGAGCAAGTTCCTCATCTTCCAGATAAAACAAATCCGTCTCACTTAACTGCGAGTCCAAGTAATCTTCGTACGTAGCGAACTGGTCCAACGACTCGCTTGCATACTGGTAGTCCTGGGGTTCTCGCTCCGCTGCCATCTTTAAAAAAAAGTAAACTACGAAACGACGCCAAAACTAAAAAACTTCAACTATTACCCTTTCAAATCCGTTATTGTATATCTCACCATCTTCAAAGGGATTACGTCTAGTTCCCCATTTTCCGATACAAAAACGTCATGAGTTTGAATTGCTTTAGCGCCCGCACGCACCTGGAGACGGAGTCGGAGCTGGAGGCCGCTTCCAAGCTCGTGGAGCGCGCCTTCAACCGCCTGCAGAAGTCGGACACCAAGCGCGAGCGCGTGCAGCAGGCGATCAAGGACACGCGCGCCGACAGGACGCACGAGATGGAGACGCATCTGCAGTGGCTCGTGCAACAGAAGACGCGCCTGGAACGAGAACTCAACGCCGTGGACAAGCAACTGGAGGAGAAGAAGATGCGACTACAGGAGAGAACGGACTAAGTGCTGGACTCTGGAGCGTTGTGCAGTGCAGTTAAAGTGTTTAGGTATCTAGTGGACAATTAGTTTCATTTTTTTTCATATTCATTTTCATTTTCGCCACGTGGCCACAGGTTTTCCATGTTAATTGAGGGGATGAGGTACGTGGAGATTTTAGGAAGTTTAGCACTACTTTCGTGTATTTGGAAATGGCAGACAGAGTAAACCCGCGTGATTAAAGTGGAAGCTAGCTACTAACCTTACTATTAGGAGGTTGTCTCGCGGGAGTAGCGCCAGTTGTGGCGGTGAAGTGCGCGTGAGGGTGGATGCTATTGCAGTCAGCACGACAAGGAACGTGGACACACGGACGATGAAAACGGTTAAAGTTTGGCGAAGTCCGACTTGGCGATCTCACTGTCGTCCGAGACGCACGAGTCTGGCGCGAAGATCTCGCTGAAGTTGACTTTGCTCATAGCGATCGACGAGCTGCCGTACGACTCGGCGTAACTTGAAATGGACGAGTTGCCGTAGCTGATGACGGACGTGTTGAAATCACCTTCGTGCTCCAGAACCGAATTGCTGAATGAAGACGAGTAGTGCGAGCTTGTCTGATTCATGACTGCGGTGGACGAACGACGACTCGAGCTTTGACTAATACTGCTAGGACGAGGGACTTCCGAACTTCTTCGCTCCAAGTCATGTCGAGCAACTTCCGAGTCGGAAGCTGAGACCGACGAAGACGTCGAGATACGAGTACCTCGAGGTGCAGCTACGAGCTCCGGGATAGGAGAACTCGATACCCGCTCGCCGTCTTCTTCTGGAAGAGGAGACAGCGCCGACATATCGGATACTGCTCTTGCTGCGCCAGCACCTGCAAAGTAGCCGGTGGCATCCGGGTCGTATGACTTTTCGAAGTGGGCACGTGCCTCCAGAGATCTCTTACGGCGAATTACCACGAGAGCAACCAGGCCACAAACGCCAAGGGACCCCAAGATAATTCCGACAGTGGTCGAGGCGTTGCCACCTCCTTCAGACGAAGTGGAAATTGTTTGTGACGATCCTGAAGAAGAGCTATCCGACTTAGTTTTTGATGCCGTCTTGCTGGTACCAGAGCTCTCAACATCGCTTGCCTTAACAGTGCCAATAACATCGGATTCGTCCGCGACACTTGACTCTTGCAGGTATGAACCGATTGAGCCTGACGTTGACGAAGAACTGTTCGAGCAGCAAGAGCCCTGAAGACAGAAGCTGCCAACGAGCCCAGCATGATCAGAAGAGTAGCAGCCATCGTAGTCAATCCGAGACACCTCCGACTTGAGATGGCACGCATCTTCACTTTGCGTACGATACAGAGTGAAGTCGTACTTGACGGAGCAGGTCGCTGAAAGCATGTCACCACAGAATGTAGGGTCGTCCGAGGGGTCCGACATGTCGTTCGCGAACAAAATCTGCATGGCCGAGTAGCTCTTGAGAGCGTTGAAATCCCCCACCAGCACAATCAGGTTGTCTCCGGCATCGCAGTTCGTCTTGATGCGTTCCAAAATGATGTTGGAGCCGTTCTCCTGCGCGTCATCGTTGCCGGGAGTCTCGTAGTGCGTGTTCAGCACGCAGATGGTCGCTCCTGTGGAAATGTGCTGGAAGCGGCCCCACACACACGTGCGGTAGTACGACATACCCCACCCTGCCGACATGGTGTCCGGGTCCGTTCCGAGCCAGAACATGCCGTTCGTGAGCAGCGTCCAGGTGTCCGAGCGGTAGTACAGAGCGTCCCATTCATTGGCGTTGCCATTGAGGGAGCCCGTGGACTCTCCGATGACCGAGTAGGTGCCTGCAAGTTGTGCGTCCAAGTACGTCTTCTGTGCGTCCGACGTCTCCTGTGTGCCGACAAAGTCCGCCGCCACCGTCTTGATGTTGCTGATGACGTTGTCCTTGCGGATACCGTCCCAGTTGCTGCACGTCGAGCCTGCGTCGGTGGAAGCCTGCGAAGTGCGAATATTGAACGACATGATGTGCACCTCGACGTCTTCGTCACCAGCGACTGCCGCCAGCCAGTAGGCGGCAGCAACCAGCAGCGCCTTGAGCATCCTGTCTGCTATTAATTTACGTGGTGTGGGTCCTGTTTCCCGTGCTAATTGGGCGAGGCCAGCCGTGGATCTGCTCTTTCCTGAGTGAACGGGAATGAGAACGGCCTGGCCAAGTGACGGATAGACCGGAATCAATCACAATCGCGAATGGACGGGCTGGTCCAATGCATACAAAAAGCACTTGCACAGGGAAGAGGAGGGGCACCAGCCGAAACCTGGTCATCCGTTTTCGTTGAACGCTGGTGGTAGTCAGACCAAAAAAGTTTGGGCCAACGTCAATAGTTCGTGGTGTATACGGGACCTTCGAGTCGCGATATCGAGTTTCATTTATATGGTTGTGGCTTGGCCACCAAGCAGAAGGTTGGCATATTCGATATAAGTGTCTTTGAAGGAATATATACGTTGCTGCAGGTGCCGGGCGTAAAGAGTCTTGGTCACACCATCGAATAGTGAAACCGAGTCGCACAACGGCAACATGTGCCCGTAGCCGCGCGTTGTGCTTTGCGGCTCCCCTTCACCTGGCTTCAAAAAAGTACTCGAGCTGTTTGCCATGTGTGCAAGCCGGCCGTGGTGGTCCTTCATACGATCGACAGCCCGCCATAAGGCGGCGAACCTACATGCCTGCCGGCAATAACGCACGTAGCGCGCGTCCAGCATTGCACGACACATAGAGCGCGAGCTGCGCCGTAGCGCCATATGATGGAGGGTTTCGACCGGTCTCCAGGAAGCCAATGTCCGTGGCCATCCTGCAATTGGCGGGCGCGACTAACGCGACCCGCTTCTGGCGCCCCATGCGGCAGTGTCGTGGACCCGAACGTTGCAGGCTTTATTCGCCAGCCTCCCCTGGCCAAGTGTTGCCGTCTGCAAACGACCGAATGCGAGACCATCATCGAGGTCGTAAATTGTTGACCACAGGTCACWGATTAAAAGATCGTTTCAGATCGCGTCCCTTCGCGTCCAACACTGAACCTGCAGACGAAGCGTAGAGTACAGTATCCGCTATCGGGTGTCGAGACTTGTCCAGCACAATGGAATCAAGACAGGAATGTGGGCTGCGATAAAATCGGACGCTAGTCTGAAAGCTAGTCTGACGTGGTGCAAATCACGATCGCGCGTGGGACGGAAGATGCCGCCCACCGATATTCATGCGGCGTCGGCCGCTCTCGCCTTCCTCCGTAGTGGTCTCCAGTGGAGGGTTCAGTATATTCGAACGCCCACTGCCGATACGACCGACACCTCCGAGCAGGACGCGGTCATCGCTTGAAGGGGGCATTGCCGGACCAAATAACGGCAACTTGCTTGCAAACAACGAGCTGCCACCAAAACTGTCGCGGGAACTGCTAGCGCTGAGCGTGTCACTGCCTCGAAGGCGCTCAAAAGCTGCCCGTGTCTCCAGCGGTTTCGCATCCGCAGGCGTGAAACCGGGAGGAGCCTTTTTGGCCGATAGCGCTGCTGCTGCTTCTCCTGCCGTTGGAGCAGCGAACGTTGAAAACCCGTCCAGATAGAGTCCAGACCCCGCTCCGGTAAAGCTGCCTGATGTACTCCGGCGACTTGAACCTGCATTCTCGTCGCGTTGGTTACTAGCCGTTGGCCCCAACAGTGCGCTGAGTGACAAACTGCTATCCCAGTCTTCTTCAATACCACGAAATGTCCCTGACAACGACGTCGAGGGTGGAGCGCCCAAGTTCTCTTGCCAGTCCTGTGCGCGCCAACGCTCCGACAACGAATTGAACGCTTCAAAAGGGTCGTCAACTTTTTTGTGCGACGGCAAACTGGCGGACGTAGGTAAGTTTGATCTCGTATCGGGCATTAGGTCATCGTACGATGAAGTAACCATCAGTTTGGGCAAGTCAACACTGCGACTTGACTTTCCAGTATCGCTCTGAGCGATTGTCGATTGCGACGATGAGCTCAACAGATCTTCTGGTGTCTCGGAGTCACCCTCGTCCGATGACGAATCGCTACACTCCAAGTCGTCTTCGGCTTCAACACTCTTGACTTGAGGGATCATGGCAGATTGAGCTTTGCTGGCTGCGTTATCTGTTTCGCCCACAGTTTCTTGCACCTCGTGAAGACTCGGCTCCGTCGACGTAGATGTTACATCAGATTGTGGAATCTGCTCAGCATCAACATCTGATACACTTGCTTTGGTATTGTTTGCCTGCACTTTGATGCCCGGGCCTGTAGTTTTGTCACCACCTTCTGCTCGCTCTTGACTTTTGGTGGGTTGAATATCCTCAAAGGGTAGAGAGCTACGACCAGTGGAGCACAGTCCCTTGTGTCGTTGCTCCAATAATGCTGCTACTGCAGACGTCACCACACGAGCTGGAGGGGCAAACGCAGTTTGTTCCATTTCCTCCAAAGCACGATGAATTGACGCGAGAGTACGTGATGGCAAAACACCTCCTTCGGCGTCGAGCGTTGCTGAACTGTGCCGGTTCTCAATTTGCAACACCAACGGGTCTGGATCTACAGCGATACGCACAGGTTGTGCTTTCCTCATGTCACCAGAAGTCCAAGCATCATGCACCACGATCAAAAGTGTGTGCAGTATACAAATGACCGCAGCTGCAACTGCTAGTACCCACACTATGTAAAACGCAAACCCCAATGGGGTTGGCATCCGAGAACGCAGGCAACTGAATGCTGCATCTGTAGTGATCGTGCCATACAATCGTATACGTTTGACACGATCGCTCGTATCAATGACAAGCCAGCTTGTGACATCGACCGCGACACAACTAGCAGAAAAGGAAACACTAAGGTGCGCAGTTTTGCCAGGCGGCAGAACCACCACAACATCATTGTCTTCCTCTTGCTCGCTGTTGTCAATTAACTGCCGAAAATGCTCTGATGTCAACCAAAAACCGCTTGCCGTAGCTGCAATCGATCCTTCAGTGAATAACATTATCGAAGCATCATCTTCTTGTATTTCGACACGGTAAATTGTCAAATCAAATGGTCCCGTGTTTGACAGCGAGATCTTGGCGCTGCGGCTGTAGTCCGTGAGCGCATCAACTTCACTCAGAGCATAAGTTATAAAACCATCGTCTGTGTTTCCTGTGGATTGATCGTGGTCGGCATAACTGGTATAGTCTTTCGTACCATCGAGACCCTGCATTAAATTGCTGTCATCTTCCACCAACAGCTTCAATGTCCCTTTGCCACTGCGAGCGAGCAACGGCACGGGCTCAATATGGGATAGATCATTCCGCACAAACACGGTAGTGGTAATTTCTTGGACTTTGTAGGGTAAGTAGTAGATAGGTCCAAGCCGTGTCTGCTCTCCAGGAGGAACCTGGACAATTTTCTTCTGGAAGTAAAAGGGAGGAACAAAACCTTCGGCATTCTTATCACGTAGTAGATCTGCAGCGTCATAGGCGATAGTTCCCCACTCCACTAAGCACCATGCAAGAAACTCCTCCGGAGTATGGGGTTCTCTGTGTTCCACATCCTCAGATATCTCCGGCATGCGAGATTCTTGATCGCATGAATAAAAGAGATCTTGGTCGGCTGCTGCAATGGTCAGCTCCATCTGGATTGAGATATTACTTGGGTTTCGCACGTCCACGAAAATCTCGCTCAAAGCTAACAGTTCTGTCAGCGCAAATGAACGATGCTGAATATTCAAAGAATTGTTGCTCGCTAAAATCTCTGGTGCTACCGTCACGAGAGGGCGCTCGAGGAGGGCTCTGATGGTGACGTTCGCGACATCATCCATGATATCTGTTTGCAATTGCACTTGAGCTTCGACGGTCGCACGCTGTTCAGACGCTCGTGTTCCATTCCAAAACGCGTCTCGTCGATTTAAAGCTGCTAAATCGTGCGCATCCACGAATTGACCATAGTGTGAAAGCTGCTCACAGGTCTGATCGTCGAGATTAGGTGGCGGTGGAAGCAAACAGTCAGCCAGGAACATTGAATTAGAGCATTTTAAGTCCGCTGCCGGAGAGAAAAGCAGATCCAGTACATTTTCGACCTGTTGTGGAGCCATCGCGTTTCTCATGAACAAGAGTGTTAGCTTCGTACTACTGGTAGTTGCCAGTAATGGCGTCACCGAATGCTCGAACGTATTGCGGTACTCCAAGTGAATAATCTCCGTACGCCCGGGGAACATTGACGGTAAAACAATAGCTGGAGTGACTGGTTCGATGGTGCCCTGAACACTTAAAATGTGAGCATACAAATGTAGCAGTTCAATAGGCGTTGCCATCGACATGACTGGAATTGTAATCTCTCCCAGAGTACCTTCCGCCTGGACTTCCACAAAAAATTTAACCTGGTAGCCGGGCTCAAGAAGAAATATGTCACCAACTGATATGACAGTCGTATCGTTGGTGCTCTTGGTATCAGATACAATCGGTGACTTACCAATACCTGGTAACACTTCTGCTCTGATAAATATTTGGACACTTGCATTTTTCGGAGTGGCCATAATTTTCAGTTCTAGCGAGACCGGATTTTCGTTCCTCACGCTCACCACTCCAGTGCGCGCCCTATGCGATGCCAACTTTCCCAAATCCAAGAGCAATGATCGACATATCTGAACAGCTTGATTGTCTGCCGACCCTTCTCCATCTATTCGAGGCGTCATGGTGGCTATGATACCGTCCTTGGGCACCCGCAAGCATAGTTGTGACGATCCGTGCTTTTGTGACGTTGAGTTATAGTATCCGGAGTCAAAGTAGTTTTGAAGACCCCTAGTTGAGCTCACGCCCAGGATACTATGATAAACATGAATGTGGATGCGGTGAAGAGTTGCGTTCGTCTCAATCATGAGAGAATACACTCGTGGAGCGAGAAAATCAGCTTTGTCAGGCAATGAAGGCGTGATCTGAAGTGATATCTTGGGCCAGGCAGCTCCAGCAGGCACGACACGTTGCTTAAATTTGTGCACTACTACCTCCTGGGGGGCATCCTGTTGAGATAATGCAGATTGTATCCATACATGTTGCAATTCCAGCGGGCGATCGAATTGATTCCACAGACGAAGCGTCCGAAACTCTTTTGCACCAGCCAATATCCCCATCGAATTATTCTGATTAAGAGACACCAGTCTAATTGTTTGTGCCTCTTGATCGTCCTCAAGTGTTTCAGCACTTTTTTCCTTTTCATCGTCATCTTCAACATTTTCTCCATCATTAAATACGTTATCAAGGGGCGTGATGACCTCTATTAACGTTTCATTCAGCTGAAATTCCAAATGCCCCTTTACCACTTGTCCATACAATCGAAGTTTCCGTTGTCCCAGCTCCGAGCTAGAAGCGTTTGACTTTAGCAAGAGCGATGCAATGCAGGTGCCACTTGCATATTCTCTATTCACACGAAGTTGTACAGCGAGAGCATGATACACTCGGGTTTGTGGTTGAATCACAGTTGACCCCCGCAGTTGGGCGGATACAATCATATTACTTTCCAAAACTTTGAGATCCACCACTTCAATCGGGTTCAATCCGGTATTATACAACGAGAAATACAGCTCGAGTGGCTTGTCTTCATAATAATCAGTCAGCACTCCCAAATCCAACTCCTTCGGCTCAATATGGATTCCAGGCTTTAACACAGTGATACGTACAGGCACCAACAGCAATCGCCGTTCTCCGGCGGCAATGTGAATGTAGGTAAAATACACGCCTGGTGTATACATCTGCAGTGACACTTTAATCAAAGGGTTGATTGTACGCGGTGGCATATCCCACGCGCCACGGTGGGCGCGCCGTGCGTAGTCGAACTCTTGATCGTATTCTCCGTGAATTTCATCTTTACTCTCCTCTCCATCACCTTCTCTGGGCCATCGCGGTCCTATCCATTCGCTCCCATTAAGCAACTCCAAATGAACAACTCCGTCCAGCGCAAACATTTCTGTGATCCGAATGGTGTAGTCGAAAGGGTTGACAAACTCCAAAGACTGTTCAAACCTCGCACCAGGAGGAATCGATGCTCGAACCGCGCTAACTCCGTATCGATTCATCGCCACTTCCGGGCTGCTGATCGGTAATGCAAATAACCCAGACGTCGTTAACACTCTCAGATGGGCATCCACTCCATTGGGTTCCACCTCCCGAGGCAGAAAAACGAATTGCACATTGAATCGGTCGCCAGGGTCCAGTCGGATGCCCCGGACGTCGTTCGCCAGTGAAAACCCTTCGTGTGTGAAGTCTGCACCGTCCAGTCTGACAGAAACCTGTCCTTGGTTCTCAATAGCCACGTAATATCGCTGCGGAGAGCACGTCTCCATCCGTCCGAGGTCTACTCGACTGGGTGTGAATTTAATCGCCTGGTCGTCCACTGCTGCGTCAGACGCAATGCTCGTCTCCACAGGAATGCTGCGGGTGATGGAAAGTCCGTCACTACGTCGACGTCCAGCTCCGCGTGATGCTGCGAGGCCGTCAGCGCCCACAGTCACGTGAGTCTGCAGTTGTTGTAGTTGTGCACTCTGTTCTTGAGTCTCCGTCGCCGATTCCGCCGCGACCAGCGAGCACAGAAGCAAGAGATACAAGAGCAAGAAGGGTAGAGGGTGCAACGCGCCTGACGTAGCGTCGTGGAGCTGCCTGGACGACGCTCCCGCACCGCCAGAGGTGCGCATTGTCGGCTTTGGATCCAAGGAACACTTTTGGTTCAAAATGGACTTCTGAGTATGCTGTTGAATAGGTTTATTTGATGTTGGATGGGTTTTACCGGATTCTCATCAGTCGGATGCCATTCTATAGTGGACGGACACTGTTGATACAATGGAAATAAGCATTGGAAATGATATCAGTACCTTTGAACTGATAGTGGTGAAAGGGGGCGTTGGTTGGAGATACTTTCAGGTTGTACACCATTTTGGTGGACTGGACCACCGCATTATCTGACTGCAGATCATCGAGGAAATGGCTGCACTCGATTTGGTACCTGCAAAGTCCACTTGCTGTTCATGAAAGCCTAAGTATTCGGCACTGGAGACAACGTCAAACCTGATCCTGTATCAAAAATGAGGACGGATGGGAGCGACGCAGACTCTTGCGTGAGGAGGAGTCTTTTTTTTTGCAATTCAGCTTCATTCGTTAACCACGGAAGAGGGCGAAGAGCCTTGACGCCGAGACGTCGCAACGATTCTCCCTCCTCCAGCTCACGCGAATGAACTAAAATGACGTGTCCTTCGGCGTATCTAAACGACCTCTTTCCATTGCACGCGCAGTCGCAGGCTTCAGCGAGCGCGACTGATCACGCGCGCGTCTCCCCGTCGTCCAGCGAGCGGTTGGCCGACCAATAACATATTTACCGGTACTGCAGTAGTCACACACAACAAGCATCACTTCATCAGTCCCCTGTAGTTGCTTCAAGGCTTTTAAAGCAGCTGTCATTTACCTTGATGAAGCCAATGTCCGTGGCGCGCTCGCGGAAGCAGCGACGGCACATGTTCAGGTGGTACTTGCGGATCAGACCACGGGTGGTCTTGCACACGCGGCAGTGACGCGAGTCCTTGCCGTAGTTGCGGGGGTGGGAGTACGTGAGGTTAGCCATGGTTGCAGACTGCCAGCACCACACACACGAAACAGCGTCAGTCACTGCGTCCCCATTGTCTTCGTCTGTCTATTGGACACTGGCGGGTAGCAGAACGGGGGACTTGGCGGGTATTGAGGAGTTGGTAGAAGGCTGCGTCAAGTGTGTGTCATTCACGAGAGTCCCATGCTAATTGGAGCCTGCGAGTCCTGCGGTCCGGTCTGTTGACGTCATTACGTAGCTGCTGCGGCCCTAGTCCTCGTCCTTGTCCTCGTTCCCCGTCCTGCCTGCCTACAACTTTGAGAGGGAAGTGACTTACCTTCTTCTTGGATAGCTTTGGACAGTAGCAAATGAAGGCGTTGGGCGCTCAGCGCTGGCGGCTCCTCGAAATTACCAAACCAGCCGCGCGCACCAACCATTGCTCCGGGAACCACCCATCTATAGGTACGATTATGGGCGAATCAGCAGCCGAAACGCGGCTTTTCGACGAATCAGTCGGGCCAGATTTGGTGGTGTTTAACACACTAATGTAGTGGATGAAACACCAACTTGACGTCTCCGCTGTTTGACAAGCAAAGTTGTGTTTTCATACGTCGTTTGTACGATAGGTGGTGTTTGTGCGGCTGGAGCTGCATTCTAACATTTGGAGCTAAAGGATAAACCAGAAAAACATGGTGTTCTAGCAAGGTCCTCACACCTTTGTTTTTCAAGTGTTAATTATACGTTTGCTTGGCGTGTCCTCTAGATCTCATCAAGTCTATCTGGGCAGCACATTCAAGTATCCCGTCGTAGTTTGCTGTTCTGCTCTCTTGTCCTGGTTCAAATCGTGTTGTTGACCCCAGAGGCTGAAAGTATTTTTTCAAAGTTGTTTCATCCCGCATAAATTCCTACCCCATAGCTTGCGATGGATGCCTTAAGCTTCAAAACAGCATACAAATTAATCCTTAAACACGCCTTCTTCGACGTGCAAGTTGTCGTTAACGCAATGCCATCTCCACCAAACTGCTCTTTCGCCCCGCTGTCCATTCCAACCGTATTTCAGTATGCAAATCAGCCTGCTCTTTATCTGTCCGTAAAAACGTTTCGTAAAAAGCTGTAATTACACTTACATGGTGTGCGCCACATCCACGCCGCTCCGATCTTCACTTTGATGCCACGTGCACGTGCCGAGCGCTCCGCCACAACCCAGAGCCAGAGCAGTGAGCACAATGGCGCCCAAGTCCAAGTCCAAGAAGGCGGCGGCGTCGTCCGCCGGCTCGGACGACTCCGAGAATGAGGTGCCAGTGGCCGAGCCTGTCCCGTCGCCCGCCAAGCCCGTCGACCCGACCCGCGTCGTGTTCGGCGTGGACCTGGACGACCCGCGGGACGCCGAGGACGACGAGAACGCCGTGGCCCCCGTGGCCAAGTACGCCATCCTGGCCATGATCTGTCTCATGTCCTTCTCCATCCGCCTCTTCGCGGTCGTGCGCTACGAATCCGTACGTGGCAATGGCTTTAGCTTAAAAGTGGTGGGAAATCTTGGTCTAAACATTATGTTTCTTGTGCATTTTTCTATTGTTTTGCAGGTGATCCACGAGTTCGACCCGTATTTCAACTTCCGTACCACCAAGTACTTGGCGTCCGAGGGATTCCTTGAGTTCCTCGACTGGTTCGACGACCGCGCGTGGTACCCGCTCGGACGTATCATCGGTGGAACCATCTACCCTGGTCTCATGTACACGGCGGCGCTCGTGTACTGGGTGCTCAACCTGCTCAACATCTCCATCAATGTGCGCAACACGTGCGTGTTCCTAGCGCCGCTGTTCGCCGCCAACACGGCCATTGCCAGCTACCTGTTGACCAAGGAGGTAACCAAGCGCTCCAGCGCCGGTCTGCTGGCTGCTGCCTTTGCGGGAATTGTGCCATCGTACATCTCCCGCTCGGTTGGTGGCTCGTACGATAACGAGGGCGTCGCGATTTTCGCGCTCATCTTCGTCTTCTACCTCTGGATCAAGGCGGTGCACACGGGATCCATGTTCTGGTCGGCGGCCTGCGCCCTTGCGTACTTCTACATGGTGGCGGCGTGGGGCGGCTACGTGTTCATCATCAACATGATCCCGATCTACGTGCTGGTCATGATCTTCGCTGGACGATACACGCCGCGTCTGTACATTGCCTACTCGACGTTCTACGCGCTGGGCAGCCTCATGGCCATGCAGGTGCCGTTCGTGGGCTTCAACGTGATTAAGCAGGCTGAGTGCGCTGGCTCGCACGGTGTCTTCGTGCTGCTTCAGGTGTACTGCTTCGTCAACTGGCTGCGTAACTACATCTCGGCTGCGTCGTTCCGCCGTCTTGTTCTGGTCGGCGCCGGCCTGCTCGTTTCGGGTTTTGCGGCGGCTTTGCTGGTGCTTCAGCTCATGGGCAAGGTGCAGTGGACGGGCCGTAGTCTGACGCTCCTGGACCCGACCTACGCGTCCAAGTACATTCCCATTATTGCCTCTGTGAGTGAGCACCAGCCCACGACGTGGACGTCCTACTTCTTCGATCTGCACATCTTGGTGCCCTTCGCCCCCGTGGGTCTGTACTTCCTGTTCCAGAACCTAACGGACGGTGGAATTTTCGTCATTTTGTACGGCACGGTGGCCTGGTACTTTGCTGGTGTCATGGTGCGTCTTATGTTGACACTGGCGCCCATTGCTTGCATCCTTGGTGCTGTTGGCATCTCGTCGACGCTGCGCAAGTTTATGGGAATTTTGTCCCGTCCGTCCACCTTCGTGGTGCAGAAGGATGGCGTGCAACCGGTGCCCAAGCTCTTAGCTCTCGGCGTGGTTAGCGGTTTGCTGCTCATGTTGCTGAGCTACACGTTGCACGCTACGTACGTGTCTTCGATGGCTTACTCGTCGCCGAGTATCGTGATTGAGGCCGGTCGTACCCAAACGGGTGAGCGCGTGAACTTCGATGACTACCGCGAGGCTTACTTCTGGCTGCGCCAGAACACCGACGCCAACGCTAAGATTATGTCGTGGTGGGATTACGGCTACCAGATGTCGGCCATGGCTAACCGCACGGTTATTGTGGACAACAACACGTGGAACAACACGCACATTGCTACGGTCGGCCGCGCCCTGGCCTCGTCAGAGGAAGACGCGTACCCGATCCTGCAGAGTCTGGATGTGGACTACGTCCTGGTCATCTTCGGTGGAGTGACGGGATACAGTTCGGACGATATTAACAAGTTCCTGTGGCCCGTGCGTATTGGCTCGGGTGTGTACCCGGATGACATGCCCTCCGAGCGTGACTACTACTCGGCATCAGGCAACTTCGACGTCGGCCCGGGTGGCTCGAAGGTGCTGCACAACTGCCTGGCCTACAAGCTCTGCTACCACCGCTTTGGTGAAGTGATGACGGACTACCAGCGTCCGCCGGGCTTTGACCGTGCGCGTAACACGGAGGTGGGTGTGAAGAACATCAAGCTTACTCACTTGGAGGAGGCATTCACGTCGGAGCACTGGATTGTGCGTATCTACAAGGTGAAGAAGCAGCCTAACGTGGAGCCGACGACAGCTGTCAAGAAGGCACGTCTGTCTGAGGCTTCGGCTGAGGAGAAGGATATCTCTAAGGAGAAGACCCGGTTCTTGGGTTGCGCCACGGGCGAAGACATGTTGGGCAATGACCGCGTGTACGCTGGTGGCCCCAGCGGTGCCAACTTCAACCTTGCTCTGCACCATGCCAAGGAGAAGGGAAAGCGCTACTTCGCCGTTGCGCGTGTGGCAGGCGAGGGTCACGCTTTCGCGTTCAACAAGCTTCCTGTGAACGAAGCTGACCTGGATGGCAACGACGAGGGTTGCATGCGCGCGTGCAAGGACTCAAACTCGCACTCGTGTGGCTGTGCCGACGCTGGTTGCACGGACATGAACGTGGGTCCGGGCAAGGGCCAGGAGCACAACCGTCGCTGGGCCATCTACGAGCGTGAGTCGAACTAAGCCAACGGTGAGACTCGCTGGCTGCGTTGGCTCTTCCCACTGCGTTTTGTTTAGTTCTTTGACAGTGGTTGGATAGATGCTGCTGGTGTTTGGCGGTCGTTAGCTGCCTGCAGAAAGTGTAAACGGATGAAGTTGAAAGCGATGCAAGCAGGCAGACAGCGCGGCGTAGTGGTAAACAACAGATAAAACAAGCACTCATGATATTCGTGCTTTTATCATGTAGCGTTTGTTGGGAGTCGTGCAGCGCAAGTAGCAGACCCGCTGAAGGGCACGCGCACTCCAGTTGTTTAGTCTGCCATGCGATTAATGCCCCACTTGTTCAGCAGTGAAAAGGTCGCATCCAATCTCATGGGTGCGCTGCATCCCTCCACTCAATCCATCGAAGCAGAAGACTTGCTCTCGCCGCTGGCCTGGCGAGCGGCCTCCTTCTCGGCTTCGATCTGATCGCAGAGCTCGTTCACCTTCTCGTCCGCGAGCGGCTGAACAATGTAAACACAAAACAGTCAGCCTCGAGTTCACAAACATCAAGCCTGCAAGTAAAAGACTACGATCAGCCAGCCGACGTACCGACACCTTGCCGCCGGCTCTCACGACAACGATCTCAATGTTCTTGCTGCCGGACTCGACGACCTCCAGCAGCGCCTTGATGGCGAGCGTCACGGCCTCTTCCTCCGTGGCGTTCTCAACGTAGTTCTTTTCAAGGAACTCGCGGATGTTCGTCGAGTTGCGTCCTGTGGCGTTGGCCTTCCAGGCCGAGAACGTGCCCGACGGGTCTGTCTGGTACAGCTGAGGCACGCCCTGGTCGTTGCAGCCAGCGATGAGCATCGAGATACCGAACGGCCGCACGCCGCCGCGTTGCGTGTACTTTTGCTGGACGCGCGCGATGTATCGCGCCACGTACTCGACGGACGGCGCGTCCTCCACCGTGAGGCGATAGCTCTGGCACTCGAGACGCGCCTTGTTCACCAGCACGCGCGCGTCCGCCGTGAGCCCCGCGAAGGCGATGGAGATGTGGTCGTCCACCTTGCAGATCTTGCGCACGGTGCGCGGGTCCTGCAGCTTGGCCGTCTCCTTGCGCTCCACCGCCAGCACCACCGAGTTCTTGCCACGCACCCCCACAACGACGGCGCCCTGCAACAGAAACGCCACTGGTGAGTCGCGTATACTCCAAGTGTATAGTATACACTTTGTATACACGCACCTTCTTGACGGCCTCCATGGCGTACTCGACCTGGAACAAGTGTCCGTCGGGCGAGAAGACGGTGATTGCGCGGTCGTATCTTGTGGATTGCAGGGCGGATCAAGGCAGGGAGCGCGTGGGCAAAGTACACACATTAGAAGGTCTGTACGAGGCATACAACACGGGCATCGGTGGCGGCTCGAGAGCTCCGCAATGGGCCTACGACACACTCACCTGGACATGGTCAACGCTTCCTTCTCCTCTGTATCAAAGAGCTTCTGGATCCAAAGTTAGGGGGAGCTATCAGATGGAGAGTTCTCATTGGTCGAAAAGACACTTCCTTTTCAACCAGTGATCGTCTAGATAATTTCTTCATTGAAGCCATTTCCAGTAGACGATGCACCACGAGCTCTTCCTGGCGCTGCTGGGGCACGCGGGGGACGTCGTGGAGCGCCGCCGCGACGGCTTCTTTGTGCGCAAAGAGGCCTCGTTCCTCTCGCAGGCGCAGCGCAGCGTGCTGGACCGTCTCTTGCGTCTAGGCTTCGCGTTCTCGACGCTGGAGCAGTTCGTCCAACGGGCCTCGACGCTCCCGAGCGTTTATCTGCACGCGCTGGCGCAGGGCGTGGAGCGGCTGCTGCAGCGATACGCAGATGCAGTCGTGGAGCTGGAGGCCAAGACGCTGCGGGCCAGCGCCGTGTTCCCCATGTCCAATTTGATGTTTGAGCTGGACGAGTTCATGGAAGTGCTGCCGGAAGTCTGCGACCTGGTGCAGCGACTCACGCAGCAGGAGACGGAGTGCGTCAAGGGGGCGAAATTGCTGAGTGTCATACACCAATGCACGAGGTCTGGGTTCCCGAGAGTCCGCGCGTGTATGCAGCAACTGCTGTTTGTGTGTCATCGGTGAGTTTTGAAGAAGGTGGTGAAGGTGAGAGGGTACTGACGTTGTGAGGACGTTTGTAGAGTTTTGTTTAAGCAGATCTTGGCGTGGATGGTGTGCGGGGAGATTGTGGACCCGTACAGAGAGTTTTTCATTGAGAAGAGAGTGGAGGCGACGTCGGTGATGGAGAAGGCGGTAGTTCGAGATACGAATGCAGCGTTGTGGCATCAACAATTTGTCGTGGACTTGGAAGCAGTGCCGCTGGATTACTTTCCGACGTCTGTGGCTGAAAGTGTGTTCGTGGTTGGCAAGGCGGTGCACATCTTGACCCGATCCAACCAGTTTTCTCCGCGTGAAGTGCAAGATGTCGTCGCTGCGATGTCGGCGCTGGCACAGCGACCTGTGTTTGATGTTGTGGCGGTTGAACACGAGGTGGAAAAGGTGCGCCGCCACGTTGCCAGCAGGCTGCACGAGGAAGTTGTGGTCAAGTCGGACTTCGTTGGATACCTCCATGTGTTGAAGGGCTTTTTCTTACTGGCGCGCGGTGAAGTATTTCAGACGTTTATCGAACGCAGTTTTGATATGATGATGATGAAGCCAACATCGAAATCCGAAGAAGACGTTAATTACGGCGTTTGGCGAGAAGTGGTACGCGAATTGGTATCAGAAGATGATTTGTGGGCACAAGACTTTGACATGCAGGTTAGCGTGATATCATTGCTTGACTTTTATCATTGCAGCTTGAGATGAAATGGCTGACTCGTGTGATGTGATATGGTCGCTATGATACTAGCTCCCGTTGCAAACATTTACACTGAAAGGCTTCTCTTCGAATGATGGTTTGGTGCTGTCCAACGTAACACGTGGACCCAACGGCAAGTTTCTCGCTATAAACACCGCGTCAACAGAACGCATGCGACTTGATGAGCCTGCGGTGGAAGAAAGCGGCACTGTATGGTGGAGACATGCACAGGGAGACGGTAACTCATTTTCGACTGAGCTTCTACTGCAATGGGAGCAGAGCGAGTTCCTTCGCGGAAGCCACCGCGCCTCCCTCTTATTAAGGAATGAAGGCGCGTTGGGTCCCGCGACATTGGTCAACGGATCATTTGAGCTGAATGACCCGCAAGCTTTTTACGTGAGCATTGATCTTGCGATTGAGCGTCTCCCTCGGAATATGAATGGGATGCGCGTTATGGCTCAAGTGAAGCCCTCTTGTGTTAGTGAGAGTGGCGTGCAGTCGTCTCCAGTTGTCGAAGTCCCAGTGGTGGACGGTAGCAATCCAGCGATGCGAGTTCGCGTCCAATATGCTCGACAGGAAGTACAGATGACATCATCAAAGCAAGTGATGTTTAAGAAGGTAATGGCTGTGATTGTAAACGACGTGCTAGTGCTCGAGACGCAATTTGATCTTCAGCAAGCGCTCAAACTGCATGCCGGTACTGGAGAATACTGGATGGGTCTGGCATTTTCCTCCTTTGTACGTCTCACAGAGTGGAGTTTGGATAAGTACTCGGCAAAGACCAGCTGGCGTGAAGGCAGCGGCAGTAATTTGAAGGAGAACAATGCCGCCATGACACCACGAGAGCTATGGCATGCCCTAACTCTGCGCGGTACAGTACGTTGGCCACTGCAACTTCTTGTCACTCCCGACCTACTGCGATCTTACGGGCATCTTTTCCAGTTCTGCTTTCGGCTGAAGCGTGTTGCCTACGCGCTGGAGATGGCGTGGAAGAGTAGCACGCTGCGCTCGAAGATTGCAACTGGAACGGGTTCGACGTTTGCTGCCGGAGCACTGCGCATCCGCATGAGCTTCGTTGTGCGCACGCTGGAGCTGCATTTTCAGGTGTTCGTGATTGAAGGCAAGTTCAAGAAGTGTGTGGAGCAGATTAAGTCGGCGGGCGACTTCGACCGCGCCAAGCGCGTACATGAGACCTTCGTTGCGAGCGTCATCAAGAGCTGTTACGTGCATACGAAGACCGTGGCATCCGCTCTGGACGAATTGCTGGGCTGTTGCTGGTTGTTTGCTGAGTACGTGCTGCAGCAAGACGCCAATTCGAACGGCAGTGGCGAGCTGTCCGCGGATCGCATTGCGGTGTTAGACCAGGAATTCCACCGGCGATTCGAGTTCCTGTACAGTGTATTGCAGATCTCCGAAGCGCGCGACTTGCTGTTCCTGCTCGACAGCAACGGTTTCTTCGCAGCAGAGCGGGAACGCAGGAAGCAGCAGCAGTAGCGAGCAGGTCCCAGCGAAACAGCAAAGTTGCAACTCCCGCAATGGTCGTTGTCTGCAGCCGCGATATCCATCCTGTCGAGTGGATTTTCTGAGATGATGGCAATGCGCAGGTCCTCTATCGCTCTCATGATCAAGGTGTTGG
>KV742912.1:21763-48625 GCA_000468175.2 Phytophthora cryptogea
TTTGCAGTGCAGTCCCGCCGTCGGCTCTGTGTCCCAAAAGGTGCAGATTATTTAGCAGAGTCCGACACCAAGTCCAGCCAACCCAGGCAAGGTGTCAGCGATCGATCAACGCCTGTCACGCTGCGCACCAAATGGCGCCAAGAATCCTGAGCGTAGGTTTAAAGGCTTGGCCAGCAATTTCAGCGTGGATGACCATGACGGTCCAGAGACGCTAATGAGACTGCGGACGGTGGCAGCACTACATTCTTGTGAACCATCCCAAGGCTCGGCGTAGTACACACAATATTCTAATCTCTCAGTAATATATCATCCCACAGGTAAATTCCACACAAACTCGCAAAATTCGAATCACATCTCACCGTAAATGCGATTATAAAGGTTCCCAACCGCCACAGTAACGGCTGAATTTTGTGAGCCTAGCCATCAGGCCATATGGAGCACTGCCTTTCTGTCGTGCGGGGCTCCGCTTGAGTGCCACAACGACTTCGGACAGGGCCATAACGGTTTGGTGTCGAGATACGCCCAGCGGATCCCAAGCAGCATTTCGGGCCCGTCGTTGCAGCTGCAGCCAGCCGACGAGTGCGCGGTGCTCGACACTTCGTACGCGCTCATGGAGGAGCCCACACGGGTCGTCGCGGCCAGTCGCAGCTCCAAGTCGGAGCTCTTGGCCACTGCACATGGAGATTATGCACAGGATGCAACGGAGCTTTCGACAAGTGACAAGAACAAGTGGTGGACGTGTTTCAGTTGCAGCTGCTGCAGGAGACTAGGACACGCTGCAAGGACGGACAAGACGCAGGGTCTTGAGGCGAGTGAAGAGCGCAGCGCCAGTCGCGCTAGTATGAGTGGGAGGCCCAAGACGCACGACCAACTCGTAGCTGCGCGACAACTCAAGCAGCAGATCGCACACTACTCGACCATGCGCGTGCACATGAAGCGCGTGCAATTGTGTCTCGAGCAGGAGAAGCGCAACAAGTTCTACAAGGAACTGGTCGTGTACTTGTGCTTCTTGGCCGTCATCATGGCCACGCTGCTCACGCTGCCCGTCCACTTCCCGTACGAGCAGAACTCGGCCCTGGACAACACGTACTTCCAGGAACAGTTGCCCAATTTGACGTACGACAAGAACTTTTACGATGTCGGCAATGAAGGCGACATGTGGGAATGGGCCAGCGGGCCCATGCTGTACCAGTTCTACGATCCTCCGATTCGGAATAACCGCGCGATCGGCAGCATCGAGATGCGCACGGGCCGCGTCAAGGGCGAGCTCTGCAGCCAGAAGTACGGCCGAAATGACTTCATCATGTTCTCGGACGAGATCTGCTACCCAGAGTACTCGACCAGCCACGAAATGAAGGACCCGTACGGCAGTGACAGTGGTGCACTTGGCGCGCAGTACCAGTGGACCAGTGGACTCAGCAAGTTGCTGCGCTCCGAGACGTTTAAGCCTGGCCTCGTGAGCCACGAAATGGATTATGGACACGGTGGTTATGTCGTTTACCTCCCACGTGACAACTACACTGCAGCCACTGCGCTGGTCACTCAGTTGCAGAGTGATTTTATTCGTGATGGCACGCGGTATATGGCGTCCACCTTTGCGTTCTACAATGCACGCAGCAACATTTTCTCGCATGTACAGGCGTTGTTCGAGTTGAGCAACACGGACTACATGCAAGTCACGGGGCGGATTAAAAGTTTTCGCATTTTGTCAAGCTACAAGGACACAGGAGCATTTTTGGGGGCCAACGCACTGGTGATCGTGTTGCTTGTTGCCACTCTTCTACTTGTATATCGCGAAATCTCAGACCTTCGCAACTACGGGCTTCGCAAGTATGTCCAATCACTCTGGAATATTCTCGACATGCTGCAGTTGATCCTTCTGGTGGTGTTTATCACGCAGTGGGTCATTTTCATTGTGAAATCAGAGCACATTCGCGATGATCTGTTTCGCGTTGGTGACATGGATTGCTCGGGGCCGGCGAGTGACCAGGACACGGCACGGGACTGCTTCGTGGATATTGAGTCGCTGGCATGGTTATCTCGTGCAGTCACAAATTATGCTGCTGCCCTCGGACTGGTATCCGTGGCGATCGTTTTCAAGTACTTACGACTGAATTCGCGGTTAAATCTGCTGTGGCGTACGCTTCGCTTCGCGGCTAAGGATCTACTCGCATTCGTGATTATTTTCTTCACGATTTTCTTCGGATTTGCGGTCATGGGTTTCCTTACTTTCGGTACAGCTGTGCAGCAGTACCATTCGCTGTCTGTATCGCTTACAAGCTGTTTCCAGATGCTGCTGGGCGCGTTTGACTACGAAGAAATCTACACTGCCAACCCAACTATGGCTGGCATTTTCTTCTTCAGCTTTATGATCTCTATCTATCTCATTTGTGTGAACATGTTCATCGCTATCATGAGCGAGTACTATTCACTGGCGCAAACTGAGAAGAAAACTCTCGAAGAAAGCAAGCGTACTCTTACTGTCAACGACAAAGATAAGGACGACGAAGACGAAGATTTTCGTGATTCCCTGCAGTTAATGGACGTCGAGTATGATGTGGCAAAACAAATCAAAAACTACGCGAACGGATTGCGTGTACGTGTGAAGATGCCCCCAGTTAAGGACACCAACTCGATGTACAGTACGGAACAATTGGTGCTCTGTGGCTTTCAGCGCGTACTGCTTGTGGATTACGACTATCTCCTGACTGAACGCAAGCGTCTCCGCCGGAAATTCCGTGCATGCGTGCACCTGATCATGGTTTGCGGTGACTTGATGCGACAAAACGATCCGGATTTTACGATGCATGTCGAGCTGGAATTTATCAGTGAGCGTGCGCGTCCTCGGGCAGACTCAACTGATTCGTTTGCAGATCTCGTCGAGTTTCCAGTCACGTATGTCCCCATCTCATCGTCTATTGCCAACACCGTCGAGATTCTCAAACGATTGAAGACCGGCATGTTCATTGAAATCGATGACGGCTCTCTCACGAAGGACCAGATTACCCTGGAAGTACTAGGCGACCAGGACGAGTACGTCCCATCACGCTTCAAGCGCCGGCCCCAAGAGTTTGAACACAACGATGAGTATGTTGAAAACAGCAACGGCGGATTCCACGTGCGCATTAGTGAAGGCACGAGTGCGACTGACATGTACGGTAGCAGTCGCAATGGCGAGGGCCCCTTTGGGTTGCGCCACACTCACCCTACTATCGGTGGGGCAAACCACATTCGCGCGTGCCGTGTGCTGTACAATGGTAACGCGCTGCTGGATGGTAACGAGATGTGCATCCTGGCACGTTCGACATGGCTCCGGTACTTCACTGGTTACGTCGGATGGGGCTACCTGAAGCAGCTTTTGTCATTCAAGCGGAAGAAAAGGAAAACACATCGACTCGTGACTGACGCTGATGTAGATCGGCTCATCAAGGAGAGTTTTGCCGCTCCAGGACGCGGCATCTCGTGCAGATTTGATGAGCTTGTGCGCAACTTCCGCATGTTCATCGCCAAAAAGGTCCACAAACGCCGACTTCGCATTCCGAATCTGGAGGACCGCATCTTCCAGGAGGTTATCACGTTCTTGGAGCGGTTCCCATCGGCACTTGCACCGTTAGATAAGCGAGAGCTGGAAGGCTACAAGTACACACCACAACCGGTGGACACTCGCCGCATTCGTTTACCACACTCGATCAATTTGTTGGCAGAGTTGCTGTCGCAAAATGCACACGAAGTGTGGGCGGTGGGGCGCATTGACCAAGGATGGCGATGGGGAACTGAACGTGACAACGACAAGAAACTTCACCCGGACCTTGTTCCGTACGAAGCCCTGACGGAGCAAGACAAGCAGTACGATCGTGATACATCCATGTCGGCGCTCAAAGTCATTACAGCACTTGGGTATGTGCTGGAGCCCCCATCGAGTAACGAAGAACAGTTTGACGGATTTGAGTTTGGCACCGCGGCGTCGGAACCCGGTGGCACTTACGAACCCAAACCAATTCCGACTGATGATGTGAAGGTGCCCCCGCACCTTCGCGCCGTGATTGAGCTTCTGGCTGAAAACACGCACGAAGTGTGGGCCCAGATGCGAATGGAGCAAGGGTGGAAGTTCGGTCCGCGGCGCAATGACGCCAAGAAGGAGCACAACGGCCTCGTCCCGTACATTTATCTAACCCAAGAGGAGAAGCAAATGGACCGCAACACCGCCATGCAAACGGTGAAGCTGATCCTTCGCTTCGGCTTTCTTTTCGTGCACAAGGATCAGCGCACTCGTGGTGGCAAGAAGAAACACTCGGGTCACATCAAGGTGGTCGGTCGCAACGAAAACCCCGAGGCACATAACGTCGGTGAAGCAGTCACTCTCGCACGCGGTGCTACCCGTGCTAAACGGGCCTTCTTAGGCCGTAGCGGTCGACCATTTTCCAGCATCCGTTCAGGCTCCGCTAACAGCCTCTTCTCCTTGAATTCGTCTGGTTCGGAAACTACCTCACAGGAATCACAGCAGTCACAACAACGGCGAGCTACTGCGGCACATGAACGCTTGCTTGCAGTCGCGTCGTCGTCTGGACTAACAGTGCAATCCTCAGATGATATCACGGTACCACTTCATTCAATGAGCTCCGTGGGGGAGTCCTTCGACTCGCCAAAAGATGGCGACAACAGCACACAACAGTAGATAAGTAAATGGATTCATGACACGTACATTATCAGACACAGCATGCGGTTCCCTCAACTCGATCACTCGTGATGCCACTAAAACAGGAAGAACCGTTGAGCCAGAGGCAGCGACGTTGCAGGACCACAGGTCAACAACTTTCCATCCGCGTGAACCTTGTACGTTTCCGGATCAACCTTAATCTTTGGTAGTGCATCGTTCAGCTTCATGTCCTTCTTCGTGATACCGCGACAATGGCGGACCGCCTCAATACGTTTCTTCAGCCCGTACGACTGAGCAATCTTCTTGTCCACGCAGCTCTTGCTAACGAAAGCAATCGAGCCCATTCCAATGGCAGCGCCGAGAGCACCAAACATGGGGCGCATCTTCACAGGTTGCGGTGTTGGGATTGATGCGTTCGGGTCACCTATTTGAGCGTATGCAATGGCACCGCCCTTAATCACAAGCTCCGGTTTGCTTCCGAAGAAGCATGGCTTCCACAGGCACAAATCGGCCAGCTTGTTCACCTCCACCGAGCCGATCAGGTGTGACATACCGTGCGCGATGGCGGGGTTAATCGTGTATTTCGCCACGTAGCGACGAACTCGGAAGTTGTCACGCTTGTGCTCTGACGTCGCGTCCTCGGGGAGGAGACCAAGTTCCTTTTTCATTTTGTCGGCGGTTTGCCACGTACGTGTGATGACTTCACCAATGCGGCCCATTGCCTGCGAGTCGGACGAAATAATACTGATCGCTCCCATGTCGTGCAGCAAGTCCTCGGCAGCGATAGTCTCGCCACGAATACGTGACTCTGCGAAAGCTACATCCTCTGCAATGTTCTTGTCCAAGTGGTGGCACACCATGAGCATATCAACGTGTTCGTCAATGGTGTTGCGCGTGTACGGACGAGTTGGGTTCGTCGACGACGGCAGGACGTTTGCCTCACCGCAAACCGTCACAATGTCGGGAGCGTGGCCTCCACCAGCTCCTTCACTGTGGTAAGCGTGGATCGTTCGGCCCTTGAAGGCCTTGATGGTATGCTCCACGCAGCACGATTCGTTCAACGTGTCCGTGTGGATCGTCACCTGGACATCGTTCTTCTCCGCAATGCCAAGACAGTTATCGATCGCTGCTGGCGTAGTACCCCAATCTTCGTGCAACTTCATACCGACTGCACCCGCATCGATAGTATCTTGAAGACCTTCAGGTAGCGCCGTATTACCCTTGCTCGTTAGACCAATGTTCATCGGGTAGGTGTCCGTCGCCTGGAGCATCAATTTCATGTGGTTTGGACCAGGGGTGCACGTCGTCGCGTTTGTTCCGGTGGCTGGGCCAGTGCCTCCACCGACCAGCGTGGTCAAACCACTTGCCAGCGCTTCAGTGCATAGTTGCGGACAAATGAAGTGCACATGGGCATCGAAACCCCCAGCAGTCAGGATCAAGCCTTCACCAGCGATTACCTCCGTATTGACGCCCACGATCAGGTTTGGCGCGACTCCCTCCATCACGTCTGGGTTGCCACCCTTACCAATACCAGCAATCAGACCATCCTTGATGCCCACGTCAGCTTTGTAAATGCCTGTGTAGTCCACGATCAAAGCGTTGGTGATGATCGTGTCCACTACCTGAGCAGAAGTTTTCCCAGACGCCTGGCCCATGCCTTCACGCAGCACTTTACCACCACCAAACTTGCATTCGTCTCCATACACGGTCATGTCCTTCTCCACCGACACGTACAGATCCATATCACCAAGGCGCACAACGTCTCCCGTTGTAGGCCCGTAGGTTTGCGCGTACACGCTCCTCGGCATCTTGCATACTCCGAAGTCAGGTTGGGTAACACTGCTCGGCAGCTTCGCAAGCTCTAACACCTTGTGGTGGAAACCCTCAACAACCGCCTTGATGACAATAGCATCCACCTTGGACTCATCGACCTTGCCAGTCGCGAGGTTGTTACCTCCAGTGATCACCTTGTTGCCGGCAATAGGGACAATCGAGACCGTCTTCTGGTCGCCCGGCTCAAAGCGTACAGCTGTGCCCGATGCAATGTTCAGACGGTGGCCGTACGCAAGTTTGCGGTCCATCTCCAGGTACGGGTTTGCTTCGATGAGGTGATAGTGACTGCCGACCTGAATAGGTCGATCCGACAGGTTGGTGATCTGCAACACGCGAGCCTTGCGGCCAGCGTTGAGCACAATATCTGCGTCTTGAGTGATGAAAGCTCCAGGAGCCACTGCCACCGTCGTAGCAAGAGAACCGAAGACTTCAAGTTTGGGCACGGGCAGGAACGATCCGTACAGAGCCAACGACAGATCTCCGTCCACGTTGGCAATGGGGTTGTGGATCGTCACGAGCTTCGTGCCGTCCGGGAACGTGCCTTCCACCTGCACCTCGTCCAGAATGGAGGCCACGCCTTCCATCACTTGACGCCTGCCACATTATACAACCTAAAGTCAGTACGTATTGTCACTGGATCTCCATCTCTCAGGCCATTTGTACCTGCCGAGCATTTGAGCTCCGAGGGTCATGAGCTCCGCCACCGTCTTGCCGTCCCGAATAAACTCCAGAACCTGCCAACAGATACATTTTGTATTAGAAAGTGGTCAAGTAAGGGAAACTAGTGAGGTGGCAGGCACCTGCGTGGCCAGCAGCGCGACGCTCTCCGTGTAGTTGAGACGGAGGCCTCGCGCCAGGCGCTTCTGGGCCAGGGCGCCGGCCGTGTGCAGCATCAAATGGTCTTCTTCGCGCGGACTCAGACGCATCTTTGGCTGCTAAAACACGTGCGTTTGACTGTGCAAAATCCGAAATGGCCATGGAGGACGTGCGGCTGGCTCAGATCCGCGTTGAAGCGCGCGACGCGTCACTCGCGTTTGATTGGCTGGTTTGGACGATAAAGTTCGGAGGGATATCAAGTTTGGACAGGTTTTATGGACAGGTAATGCTTACAAGCATTTGAATCGGCGTATACTGTATAAGAGGTGCGGAGAGAAGTACAGTTTGCGCAAGTTGAAGTGCTTTGAATGTCAAGTGGGGGTCACATTGCGTAGACTGCTATGGTAACCATAAGTTCGCTTCTATTGTCTAGACCGAGGCGATGCCTTCTTCTGTCCTTCGTCCTTGGCGGTCAGCAACTTCAGCACGTCCGTGAGCTTGTTGGCCACGTCCTTCTGGGCCTGAGCGTGGCCTTTGTGCGCTGACTCAAGCAGCTCCCGGACATCCTGCAGCTCCGTCGTCACCTGCATGCGCAGAGCCTCAACTTCTTCGTGCACGTGCTTCATCACTTGAGTCGTGATGGCCTCCGTGATGCTGGCCATCTCTACGCCATCGACAGCTGAGTTCGTCCTGCTGATGAGTGAAAAGTGCATGGCATCGATCTTGCTGCGCTGGGTGCCTTGAGCGTCGTATCTCCCAGTCGCCACAGCCATCGAGTCTGAAAATGAAGAGGACATGGACGACGTCAGGTCGCGACGTAAAAAGTTGCGACGCTGCTGAGCCGACCCAGACACGTGCAACACGCAGTCATTAATGAGCTCCTGGCCCTTGGGCGTCGTGTACAGCTTCCGAACGACACTGTAGCCGATCCATTGCTCGTAGCGGTGCAGCGCACCGGCGAGTTCTAGTAGCGACAGCTCCTTTGCCTGGGCGCGCACCTTTTCGTACTCGGAAGTCATGAGCGCGATCAAAAGATTCATAGCCACGACGATCACCACAATCACGTACGTTGTCAGCAGCAGAAAAGCTAAGTAGTTTCGCGCGCGAAGACTGTCGTCAAAGCTGTAGTTGTCGCTGTAATTCAGCTCGCCAAAAGTAGTGAGGAACACGATCCGCATGGCGCTGAAGAAATCCGTGTAGGGACCCGCACCGTGATACAGGAGGAACAGCCCGCCCGAGAAACCCAGCAGCAGAAGCAAGTACTGAAACAGGAACCGCGCGACCACCTTGAACATTCTTGCAAACGTAAATATGAGTACGCTGAAGTAAGACGATACCAGTAGAGCCTGCATGAGGTTCATACAGAGCAAAATGCTCAGTAGACTGAGCATGCACTCTCGCTGCGTGTCGTGCCCGGTGTACACCTCGAAAGGTATCGTGCCAAGCATCAACACATACGTGAACACATCCAGGAAATTCCACACAGAGCGCCAGTACTGCTTTGGATTGGAACGCCACTCCTTGAAAAACTCGACGTAGAGGAGGTGATACACCGCTAGGCCCCAGCAACATACCTTCGTGACACCGACAAAATAATCGACTACCGAGTCAAACTCGATCCATTTGTGCATCGACTCCTCTTTCTTGCCATCTTCGTTCGTGACGACCTCAATCTTGGGAAGCAAGAGATTCGACAAGTAGAAGAACGTGACCATGAGCACGTACAATGATAGTTGCTTTCGATGGGTGTTCGACCCAAACAGTTCCCATTTCAGGTGAATAGCGTTGCGAACAACTGGATGAGTTACAGCCGAGTTCTTAATGGTCTTCTTGGACGATAAGCTTGGCGTCAGTGTACCCGACGGATTCACGATTTGCTCTAGATGATCACAAATCTCGAAAACCTGCACGAGTGAAAAGAGCGTTAATCACAATGCTCGATATCTGAGAAAATCAAGCTCAGAAGCTCACCTCGATGAATCGATACACTTTCTCGCCGTTGATGCGGTTAACTTCAACAGCGTAGTGATCCAAAAACAGTGGTAATGCTGCTGCATGAACCTTCAACAACTGCTCGAGCACGACTCCATTCCACTTGGTGTCAGGGCCTTGCCCAGGTTCGTATCGTACTGAGCGGCTAAGCTTCGGGTTTCGTGGTTTGGCGATTGACTGAGGCGTGCTCAACAAAATCTCGATAATCTCATACATGGGTGAAGACGACCACAGTGCACTATACAACGGCGTATGCCACACTTCTTTAGAGGGCGTCTCAAGATTTTTGCACGAGGCCGTCACATCAGCGCCATTTGCGATTAAGAAAAGACAAATGTCGGTCATGTCGTGTTCAACAGCAATGTGGAGCGCCGTCTTCAACTGCTTGTTCTGTACATGGCATCATTGAGTTAGGAAGAAGGACATCACGTTCGTTTGATCATAGGAGGAACGCACCGTTTTGTTGATGTCAACCTGCCCTTCGTCAATCAGGAACTTGATTATCCCCGCGAATTCCGGGTGTCCGTGTGCTGCTATCAGATGAAGAAGACTATCACCCGTCGTTTCAATTACGCATTGTGGTGCGACAACCTTCTTGAGCGATTTAATGCCGTGTCGAATTGTATTGAGGAAGACGTTGTGGACGGAAACACCACTCGGGTCATTCTCATATATCGTGGAATCTTGAAAACGCGGATAGCACTCGTCTAGGAACTACCAAATAGGAAGAACAGCGCTGAAAGTCATTTTACGGTCCCGAAAGTGTTTAAATTGGCCCCAATCTGTATGCGTACCTTGTAGTATAACTCTTCAGCTTCTGCATAGTCGTCCTTGTGCTTCGTTTCGTCTTCAACACGAATGAAAAGCGGGAGTAAAAGCGGAAAATGCATTTGTATCTTCTCCTTGCAGTCGTGAGCTGCATTCTCTTCATCGGGTAGTGAGTCCGGGCTCTTCAGAAGGTGTTCAACAAGAGCACTGCGTTCTTCGAAAGATGATTGAGCTTCATCAAGAGATGTTTTCACCGTGGCTGCGAAATTAATCGCTTTCCTAAACTGCGGGTTATCTGTGGGCTGGTCAAGAAGACGATTGTCCGGCGCTTGGCATTCCTCGCTCGGAGACGCTCCTTTCTCAAGCAGAACCTCGCAAAAGCCTAAAGCGCCCACTTCTGCAGCGATGTGTAGCGGTGTTTTCCCTTCCCAGTTCTGTGATTCAAAGTAAGTGGTTAGACTCTCGAGGCAGAGTGCAGGATCCGTCACGTACGGGTTTGCTGATCAAAACATGCAACAAGCGTGAGGATCCTGGGGTTCCTAGCCAATTTTGCGAAGTAAGGGCTTCACGTTGTTCTTCCACTGATGGGAACGCTGTACGCTGCACGAAACTCTGCAGAAAGTAGTGCAAAACGGTATCCCCTCGGTCGGTGTCCACTTGCGCTATCGTGTCGTCTGTTAACGAATAAATTCCATCTTGTATGCCTCGGCATAACTGAACGAGGTGATCTCGCGAACATGGAGTGGAGTCCTTCGATGATCCTACTACTGTGCGAAAAAGAGGTCCTTTTCTCGGTGCTGCAAGCTGAATCACACTCGGGAAAATCTCGCTGTCGCTGGATATCTGCACCGCCCCTAGCGATTGGAGTGCTGAGGAAGCCATGGAGCACTGTCGATCTGCAGCAACGTCAAGTGGAGTCTCACAGTAGCAGTTCTGTGCAGAGGTTCACAGCGTTATGCCAATCAACGATTGTCAGTCTCTGAATATCTGCAACCAAGAATGCATCGTAGAGCTTTGCTTTACCTGCGTGTTGATCGCAATATTTCCAATCATGTGGAGGCATCGAATAATGTAATAACAGTGCTTGTCTCCCGCACTAGAAGCAGCAACATGAAGCAGGGTGTTCATACTGCAATCCCGTATCCTAAGTGTTCCGTACTTCCGCAGCGTTGCCTGCACTCCAGATGACCTAGATCAGAGAAAAACCGGTCCTGTTCAGTCGAAGATACCCCGAAAACATGCAGCACCTGCTCTTACATCAGCTTTGCATATATGCGCATCAAGACTGTCTCCGTCACGGAGATCCAGCTTCCTATAGATGAGGTCGGCTGGCATAAAACAATTTGCTGTTCTGCTAAATCCACAGCTGAAGCGTTTACATAGCCCTGAAGAAGCCGACATACTTCCTTGTGTCCGTGGCTAGCTGCTAAATGAAGAGCTGTCCATGCCGACATATCCTACAGCAGAAACCAAGGTTTAGTCGTCACTGCCACCAACAAACGACATGAAAAATTGCTGCACACACCATGTGATTCGCGTTGGCATGGTAGCGAAGCAGCAATTCACACCCTAGGACGTTTCCTCGCTCAGCATGATAGAATAGAGGAGTTCGCCCTTTGTTGTTCTATTACACAAGCACGAACCATGCTAAGAATGAGCTCGGCGCCAGGCACAATCATCAATCAATAAGCTAACCATAGTATCCACTGTTATACCAAGTTGCTGAACAAAGTGCGCAATCGTGCTTTCGCGTTCGTGACAGCACGCATGGTACATTGGCGTTCTGCCGTCATTGTCCTATTTGTCCCCATAAATCAAACCATAAGAGTCCGTAGCGAAACAACAGAATCAATGCACCAGGGTCAAACCTTAGAGTTCAGTGATGCTCCGTAATCGAGCAAAATCTCACACGCCTTTAAATGTCCAGCAGCCGCAGCAAAAGTGAGAGCAGTAGCTCCAGCTTTATTCTGTCGCACAATGACGCATTAGTTCAATACATCGGTCCAGTGGTCGCCAGGATGACGCAGGTTATGCGACCTACCTTTGCGTTCACAGGAGCTCCAAACCGCAACAGTTCTCGAAGGATCAGCGGATGCGAAATGGCCTCCCGCAGGGGATTCCGTTCTTCACCCCCCGTTGTCCGCTGC
This sequence comes from Phytophthora cryptogea, assembly GCA_000468175.2. Taxonomy (NCBI): domain Eukaryota; phylum Oomycota; class Peronosporomycetes; order Peronosporales; family Peronosporaceae; genus Phytophthora; species Phytophthora cryptogea. The sequence goes on from KV742912.1 coordinate 33,977, forward strand.
TCAAAAGAGAACAATGTAAGCCAGCAGCATTTCTGAGGAATTGTGTATACTCACTCACCAAAATATCAAGCGATGCCCCAGCTCTCACCAGTAGCACCACTTCATCCCGAGCATCTCTGCCAATCGATTGCAACAGTTGCTACATCATGATGCCTCATTAGCAGCCATCTTCCAACTCTTCAAGAACAAAATATCGTACATGCCCCGCTTGTTCCGGATCGGCAGCAACTAAAACTTGGCACACCAGCAGCCGATCACTACGCAATGCAATTTTCAACGCTGTGGTCCCGTCTAGTGCCTACCAGCAAGACCAGGCACCCTTTTCAGCAAAATATAAATTTAGAGGGCCCATTCACCCGATGGCTCACCACGGCAGAAGTCGAGGCCCCGTTGGTCAGCAATTCTTCACAGATAAGACTGAATCCTATGTCTGCTGCCACCATTAGCGGCGTCTGTCCATTCTTGTCCTGCACGGCACGACATCTCAAACTTTGTCAATCACCCGTCGACAAGTGCAAACCTCAAAACTTGATGTCCTACACGAGCGTCCACGATGGCCGACGATATGTCGCTCTCTATTGCATCAAATAGGTTGTATTGGATGGCCAGGTGCAGCAGCGTTCGTCCCTCTTCGTCCTGTTCAAGCGATTGCATCACAATATATTAATTTTGACGTTCGTTTGGGAATGAATCGGCTTTTGTTCGTCAACGGAGGAAAGTGCAGACACGCACCCGGTACTGCGGGTACTGCTCGTACAAGCGCTTGAATGTGTCGACATCACCGCCGTCTAGAGCTCGCTCCAGCTCGCGCTGCGCCGCCGCGTCCATCGGGTGCGAGAAAGTCAAACTGGAATTTCGCCTGATTTTCATGCTGGTCTCTCATAACTAATATGGGTTCGACTTGCTCGATTTTTCAGCCAAAGCATCCTCTAGTCAGCAAATACTCTCTTTTTACAGATGAATAAGTTTTTCGCCCTAATAACTGAGATCGGGAGGAAGTTTGCGTCTGCATTTTCAGTCAACTAGATACGTTGGGGTGGACCAAGGTCCGTTTTTGCCAATAATAATGTGCATGTCGGACCACTTTAGGCAAGTACCAATACAAAGTTCACAGCACCGAAAACTATCCTCGCGTCTCGGTGTACTGGTATCGCCCCATCCAGGATACGGATCGTTGAAAACTTTTCGCACGACAAATTGCTGCTCGGTCTCCAGTGATCTCGTGGTCGTGCATTATTAGCGAGCGAAAGTCTCAAGTGCGACCACCAGGGCGTTCCAGTCCATCGCTGGCCCTTTCCTCGAGTGGCAGGCTGAGTTGAGTCGACCGCAGCAGAGAAGTCCAGCACACTTGACCAAAATGCCCCTACGACTTGGTGCCGAACTTTGAGCACTAATGCTGGCCACGTTTGGCTTCGGAGCCTTCCACTGGCTTGTGGCGGCGGCTTCAACTTCATTGGAGCCAAAAACTTGCACGTTGAGTGAGTGCCTCACTTTGCGTGCGATCGAGACCGACACGGGCGGAGACAAAGCCAAATTCGAGTGGAGACGAAGCGAGCAATCTGCCATTCGCAGTGCTCAAGTTCTCGACTGCTCACATAGAGCGCGTGGGCCTATCGCGTTCGGTGTCGAGTTTTCCACTTTCCGCTCGCTCCTTCGAACGGCAGCAGGCATATCGGTCGCACATCTTCAACCGCATTGTTCGGTACAGTCGGTCAATTATGACCAAACGCCCGAGCGGCGTACTCCGTTTTCTAGCAGGCTTCGTCGGACTTGCGTTGGTCGGTTCCGGGGCGGCTACAGCTGCAAGCAGCTCCAGTTCTGGTGTTGTATCGAGGCTACGGACGGGTGAAAATTCAATGAATAGCAGCAACAGCAGTGATGTCGATGACACCGCTGCATACCTTGCGAGAGGATATGCCTCGACGATGAAAGACGACGAGCAGCGCCTGACAATCATGAGAGATGCACTTCTTACTCAAAGTGTTTGCGACGGCGAACCCATGGTGATACTCAAGTCTTCAACCGTTCCTGCTAACGGCGCATGTCTGAAGGCGCAGAGTGACTACAACCTCTCGTGCTCGTGCTTGTCGGGCTTCGCGAACACAACAGCATGGAATTTTCGTGTTCGGTCTCCTGATAGTGCACCAACTTCACCATTTCCAACGGTAATTAGCGCTGGTGATGTGGTCGAAGTGGACTCTCTCATGTTGTACGACATCCCGTCGACGTTGCTTATCCTGTAAGTTTCTTGCAATGTTTCTTGCTGTAGTATAGTAGGGCTGACATATTTTTGTTTTGCTATGCTGTCTGCACAGCAAAATTCAGGGAGAAAGCAGTGACCTTGTTCCCGTCAGTTTGGAGAAAGCGCCGACGGGAGATGGTGATCTGGCCATTGTTGGCTCGCAGGATTCGTCATTTCTTACAAAAGTGTACGTGCTGACCGAAATCTCTCGACATTTTTTCGGTGCTACAATTGTAACTCGTATTTGCTGCAGCGACATTTCCAACTTGGATCTCTTTGATGTTGACATAGGGGCTGACTTTGTGCCATCAACGATTGCTAGCCTGTGAGTGCTGAAAGTTTCGGCTGTTGTCAACTTTGTTTCTCCGGTTACTCAATTGTTTGGATTTGCTCGTAGGTCGATGCGACGATGTAACCTCAGCAGTCTTAGTCAGCCATTCCTCGAAAGCTTTTCTGCTCTGAAATCACTGTAGGTTGTTGGTTTTGCGCGTCAATGGTTCATGGATTACTTCTGACTTTCTGTTCTTGTTGCAGGAACCTTGCAGCAAACAAGATATCCAGTATTTACGAAAGTCTGCCTGGCTCTACTGCGGCATTAAGCGCCATGAATGACATGTAAGTGACTTTCTATCAGATCTCTACGTTAACCTACTAATCGTGGCAATTTGCTCAGCAATTTGGCAAACAACAGTTTTACAGAGTTTCCAGCTCAGCTGTTGCAGTTCCCGAATCTTCAAAAATTGTGCGTGGTGCTTACAATTTTTCTTCACAACTCGTGCTGCGGATACAAACTAACCTCCTTTTGTGTGACGCTAGGGATCTGAGTGGTAACGACATTTCAAATCTGACTGTCACCAATGACGAGCTCGCACTCATTTCAAGACTTGCAGTATTTAAAGTTGATGCTTCCTCAAGTTTCGCGAATGTCGACTGCGCTAGCGGCGAATTGCAGAAGGCTCACAACACGGAGTTCTGCGTCGTAAATGGCACAAGCAATACACCTGCGCCGACAGGGGTAAGTCAAGACAGCGAAAACGACAGTACAAACTGGACGATTTTCGTGCTAGTCGCTGCCTTGGGCGGGTGCCTTGTGGGTTTTCTACTGTTTTTCCTGGCAACAAAGTTTGTGCGGTATCAGCAAGAACAACGGAGCAAAGCCGGATCGTCATCACCCGATGCTGGAGACGTTCAGACATCGCGTGCAATGCAATCTACCATCACAGAAGCTGTTTACAATTCACTCCACCCGACGTTGAATGCAGATCTACTCAATGATCCGTTGATCATGTCATTTCGACTCAAGTACAAGGATTTACATGTTGGCCGTTGCATCAGCAAAGGAGGCTTCGGGCTTGTGTACACTGGCACGTACAAGCACCGTCAGGTGGCTATCAAGAAAATCATGCGGGAGAAGTGCGAGAAGCTCTCACAGATTCGGATGTTTGTGCGTGAAATCACGCTAATGGGCTCTCTGAAGCACGAACGCATCGTTGAATTCATCGGTGTTGCATGGGACTCCCTGCGCAACCTGAGTGCTGTTACTGAGTATATGGAGCGTGGAGACTTGCGTGATGTACTGCATACGCTGAAGCATCGGGGATCCAACTCCAACCACGGACTCACCTGGCAAGGACGTAAACTTGCCATTGCGCTGCACATTGCTGAGGGTCTTGCGTACATGCACTCGCTGAATCCCAAGGTGATTCACCGCGACCTCAAGTCCAAAAACGTGCTGCTGAACAATGACTTCGAGGCCAAGCTCAGCGATTTTGGTGTCTCCCGTGAGCGCCAAGTATCCAAAGGAAATGATGGTCCAGGTCGGTTCATGACCCCAGGTGTCGGTACATCATTCTGGATTGCTCCGGAGGTGCTGCTCGGCCGAGATTACGACGAACACGCGGACATCTTCTCCTTTGGCATCGTACTCTCGGAGATTGACACGGACGATTACCCATACTGGAACTCAGGAAGCATGCCTGGGCAAGACAACCACGACGAACGACGTTCGCAGGAGCAGAAAATCCTCGAGAAGGTGGCGCTGGGCTCGCTACGTCCAACCTTTTACAACGATTGTCCTCCTGGAATTTTGGCACTGGCAGCGASCTGTCTTGAAGGAAGACCGGAAAATCGTCCGAGTGCGTCGGAGGTTGTACTGACAATCAAAGAGCTCRTGCGCGAGATTCAGCTGGACAACGGACCGCACCCGGAGCCTGAACCGGATGTTATCGCCACGGATGGCTTCCTCTCTACTGAATAAGGCAGCCGTGCCCTTGGTCTTGATGAAACGCGATACGGACGGAGTATTCGCTGCAAATATAAACACAACACACCATAGAATACTTACCAAAACTAGCTGTGAGGCCGAAAAAATCCAAGCGTGGTCTCAATCGAAGTACAGTTCGGTATGCAACGCAATACATCCAACTCAACGAACTCAGTGTATGCAGCGCTGCAAGTTCAATTTAGGCTTGCGAATGTGCCTCGCTGCATTGAACGCCGCTGCTCATGCAACGATCTTCTGCTTCTTTAGTGCTGCCTCGCTGGTATCTTCAAGCTTGGTGGGCGCCGCACCAACCGGCACAATCTTCTTTGAATCAACTGCCACCACCTTCATTTTATACACTGGTACCGAGGATGCTCCTCCGTCAATGCGCTCGAACGCCCCGGTGTCTTCCTGCAAGTACGATCTGCTCCCAGTGTACAACTCGTTAGCCAAAAACTAAAAACAATCCTCAAAACAACTGAAAACGTACGTGACGAATGTACGCAGGTGGTCTTTTCCACCGAGTTCGTGCTCGCTCTTGGGGAAACTCTCGAGAATCTGGTCACACACTTGGTCCGCCGTCATACTCGTGAGTCCCTTGTGGTACTTGGCCTTCTCAAATGCCTGACACAAACCCCAAAAAGTCACAAATAAGACCACCCAAGTGAAAAAAAAAGCACTCCTCGACCCATCTCCCTCTCACCTTTTGGATAATTTTGTAGCCACTCATTGTGCTGGCCGTGGAGCGGATTGCGCACAGGAAATAGACCCGCGCGTGACCAATTTTGAGCGGCATCTTGGACCGCAGCTTGACCGTCTGGTTCTTGGTCACAAATTTGCCGTCCGCGAACATGCCGTTCTTGCCCAGACACTGCAACTCGAAGCAGCTCTCGCTCTGATTCCATTGGATGCGCGCGTGCAGCCTCGAAATGGCCTTTTGCTCCCCCAGAGCGACGCGGTGGTCGGGCGTGGACGAGATGGGGCCGCGTCCGAGCTCCGCCGGCAGGTGCGTGAGCAGCTTCTCGAACGGCGTGTCCTCCAGCACGCGCCCGCTGAGCTTGGCGTAAGCCAGCGGCGGCCGCTTCTCCACGAACTTCTTCTCCAGCGCCTTCTTGCGCTCCTCGAGGCTGGGCGCTTGCATTGCGGCTCGTTTTGTGGAGTATTATATTGGAGATGACTATTTTGTATTGTCCCTGGATTTAGTGACGTCAGGATTGTGTAGTGGTGTATTGAGAGAGGGATATAATAATTACATGAAGAGATAATGACATTATGGATTTTTAGGTGGACATTTTATCCTGTCGGGTTGGTCGATGATGTATTGTCAATTGGTCAGGAGCGTTGCGTTCTGTGATGCTTTCACCCCGACACCTGTGTAGTCGCTTACGCGGAAGTTGAAAGAAATGGCGACTAAAACCTACCAAAACGTTTCGGAGCTTTCCTAAGAGGTGAAGCATTGCATACTTTCAGAAAATCCTCCACCGCACTCGGTTTCAGTTCTGTATGGCTGTCCCTCGCGCACTTTGTCGCTCATTCAGCTTGGGTTTGTGTGGTCCAGGCCTTTCCGGTCTCTATACTCGAAAAGTTTTCCACCGAGGACCGACGCTCGAAAATCCGGCAGCCTGCTAGCCTGGACGTGCTGGTTGTACACTTAGTGGCAATTTATGATTCGACTTGAGTTGTTGCCCATAAGTAACTGCAATTCGAGCGTGTTAGTGCCTATCTGTTCGTGGTACTCGCCTCAACTCGGCTGTCCTCGAAAAGAGAGGCGTAGCTGTGTGGTTACCGCTATTGGAGCTCCCATAATTCACCAACCATGCAAACCATAAACTTCGGACTGTGCGGGGTAGCTAACACGGTTACTAACCGTATCATTTGAGCTGGTGGACAGGAACGCACGCGATGTCCGGACACCAAGTGCCCCAATACCCCCATCAAAATGAGCCCGTGTCGGCTAACACTATCAAATGTGTCTGTCCATTGCGGTGGATACGATTCGAGACGAGTTTCAGCGTCACTTTTTGCTGGACAGGGGGCTAAGGAAGCCGGTCCATGGCTGGACACTTCGGTGCGCCTGTGGCCCCGAGAGCACTGACGAAACGCCCGAGCGCTTCAAGTCGAGCATGGCACTCACTCGCGTGGGCCGCCTCAAAAAGATGTCAAGAGTACAGCGGCGTGTTGCAGTAATTGACGTTACTTCAGGCTCGGTGCGYCTTAACCACGAAAATGCACCGCCCCTATAGTGCTCGCGCGGAAGCTTCGCAAGCTCAAGGACGCTCCRCCACAGAGGCAAAAGCTGTCGCTCTTCCGGCTTTTCTTTCAGCATGACTTACGCGGCTGCGAGGTGCTCGGGGCTTTCCGAGATGTAGCGCCATCACAACTGCATTTCACGTCTAACGGCGTAGTCTACCCCACCGAGTCCTTCTCGCACCAATATGGTGTCGCTACGGGGCTTGCAATCCACCTCCTCCGTAACGGAGGCTGGAAGTTCGACTAGTTCCAACGCTAGCACCACTTCCGTCCTCACGTCGGCGACGGAGAGTACATCATCAACAGGAACCACCTTGACGACCACCATGGTACCGACATCGAGCTCCAGGTCAGTGACGACCAGGAAGGAAACCACTTCAACTGGAGGAGAAATTACCACAGTGACAACCACCACCACCACAGTGAGTACGAGCACGTCAAATGCCAACAGTAGCACTGCATCGTCGGCCAGCAACACAGCATCATCAACCAGTAACACTTCAACCGCCAGTGGCACAACCAGCACTACTACTGAAGGAAATGCGGGCAGCGTGTCAACCACGACCATTACAACGACGGAAGGTGAGAACGGAGCTTCACCAGTGACGACGGTAACCACAGACAACGGTGTGAATATGACCAGCACATCCACCACCAAGGACGCCGCCACGGGAATCACAACTGTCACGACAACTACTAAGTCGGACACGGATATGAATGGGTCTGCGAGCAGCTCCACTACTTGGGTGACCACGTCGAGTGGATCCTTAGGAGTGGCGAGTGCATCAGAAAACACCACCACTCAAACAGCGGGTTCTTCGGTTTCAACTAGCACAACTACCACGTCGTCTTCAGCAGGAGCTACGATTGAAGGAGTTTCCTCTACGACGACCAGCAGTACTCAGACGAGCACTGGCAGCTCCACCAGTACCTCCACTTCGACGGAGAGTAACTCAGACAGCACCACGACTGGAACTGCGGCGACCGGATCGACCGGGACTATCACGACAAACGGTGATATCAATTCAGCGACTGCGTCTTCTGCTACCAGTTCGACGACAACCAGCTCGACTAACGGCGCTGCGACCGCCACAACTTCTTCGGGAGAAATTTCTACGACGACAATCACGTCCTCGTCGACCGGATCCAAGGACACGTCTACGGTCACAGCTGATGCCAGCCAAACGAGCAGCACCACCACTGAAACTTCGGCTTCGTCGACAGCTACGTCGTCTGACGGGTCAGTTAACTCCGATAAGACCTCGCCGGCTGGCTCCAGTTCATCCGCTACTACTTCGTCTAGCTCCTCTTCAGCATCATCCTCAACCTCTCTAGTCAGTTGGTTCACGAGCAGTTTTCGCGACGAGGAGACCCAGCTTGTGGTGGGGTCCAACAGCTCGACGACGACGGCGGGTGCTTCTCGCCAGGTTTGCAGTGGACTTCCGGCACTAGTAACTCGTTCCAGCACCGAGACGCCAAACGGTGGTTGCCCCGATGAACTTACTGCTCTCAACGCGTCATGCACGTGCCTTACAGGATACAGCGAGACGGCTAGTTCGTGGTATTTTCACATCACCACCGAGGCCAGGAATTCAACCACTAGCACGACCACGCGTTCGCTCACACAGTCGTCTTCGGACGAACTAGCCATCAACACTATTCGTCCTATTTGGGTGTCCTCTAGCTTGGAGACGCTGGTGATCGAGGGTGCTGGTAACACTCCCGCTGAAATTGAATTCATCGACGAGAACCGCGTGGCGTCGGGCTCCTCCCTGAACCTCGTGCGATCGGCGAGCAACTCCAGCAACGTATCAACACTGTTCCTTTCCAACCTCGATCTGAGCTCCGTGACGGAGAAAAACTCGGACTTCGTGCCTGCTACCATCACGAACCTGACGCTGCGCAATTGCAACATCTCGACGCTTAGTGCCAGCTTCACACGCGACTGGAGCTGGCTGCAGTACCTCGACTTGTCGTCGAACAACATCGACACTGAGTACATTGGCGGTGCTGATCTCAAGGAGCTCAACTTTTCTCACAACGCACTCGCGGTGTTTCCAACGGGAAGTCTCAACTCGAGCGGGTTGCAAGCTCTCTACATCCAAGGCAACGCCATCACGGACTTCAACGTGAGTCAGGAGCAGTTCGATCAGATCCAGGGGCTCACCGCTTTCACGTCTGATCAACCAGAGTCCTCGTCCACTTGCCAGGATGGCGCTTGGCAATCAGCTCACGACACTACTTTCTGCGTGCTCGACGCGTCTACCGCTGCAGCCCCCGATACATCGCAGTCATCGGCTTCGAGCAGTGATGACGACCACGACGGACTTGGTTTGTTGGCATACTGGCTCATCGCGGGCGCTATCATCGTGTTTTTCCTGCTCCTGCTGGTGATGTGGCAGCGCCGTCGCCACAGTCGCGAACGCGAAAGCAGTCCGATCGTATCGCCTGAAGCAGTCGAACCAACAACTCCGAAATACAATGGAAATGATGCCTTTGGCGATGCATTGAACCGGGACGCGGCGGCGATTGCCCCTGCTGTTGGTGCTGGTGCTGCTGCTGGGCCATACGCCAGCTACGGTCGTTCTCACGGCAATAGTGTCGATAGCGAGGACACAGCACTGGGAGCGGGTCTAGCAAACAACCAGGTCTTGTCTGCGTGCCGTCTAGATTATGGGGAGGTGACGCTCGGTCGCTGCATCAGCCGAGGTGGCTTTGGACTCGTGTTCGTGGGCAGCTACCGAGGACGTCAGGTTGCTGTCAAGAAGATTCGCAACGAGCGAGATGTTGAGCGTGAGCAAGTCGAGCAGTTCGTTCGCGAGATCTCTCTCATCTCAGGGCTCAACCACCCTCGTATCGTCGAGTTTATCGGCGCGTGCTGGACCACACCGGCTGAGCTCTCAGCGGTGACGGAGTTGATGGAGCGCGGTGATCTACGCGATGTCACTCGACGATTCAAGCGCCGTGGATACCGTCTCACGTGGGAAGCACACAAGACAGTCATTGCGCTGCACATCGCTGAAGCTTTGACGTACTTGCACGGACTGAGCCCGACGGTCATCCACCGAGACCTGAAAGCCAAAAACGTGCTGCTGAACGCCGACATGGAGGCCAAGCTCAGCGACTTCGGCATCGCGCGTGAACGCAATTTCTACGATGGCAGTGAGCACATGACGGTGGGCATCGGTACGTCGTTCTGGATCGCGCCCGAGGTTCTGCTCGGTCGGGACTACGATGAACGTGCAGACATTTACTCGTTTGGAGTCGTGCTCTCGGAAATCGACACGGACGACTACCCGTACTGGAACGCGCAGCACCCACCGCAGGGAAAGGTGCAGGAGAACGAGATTCTTCGCCTCGTGGCTCGTGGTTCGAAGCGCCCAGCTTTCTTGGATGACTGTCCGCCAGCTATCTTAGAGTTAGCCGCACGTTGTCTTCGTTCCGACCCTGACGAGCGTCCAAGTGCCTCCGAGATCGTGGTCTATCTGCAACAGCTTGTGCAGGACCGCAGCTCAAGTGCTAGCTTCTCATCAATGCTGCGACCTGGAAACTCGTTTGATTTCAGCACTCAAAGCACCAACAACAGTTCACCAACGCGCACGGCACCGGCCAACACCATCGTGGACCTGCAGTCCTCGGGCCAGCAGATCCAACAAAACCAAGCAATGGCGGTGCCCTCGTCGGCGGCTACAGCCTACGCCGCTGGGAAGCGAACGAAGAGGACGACCACCACAACCACGACGACAAAGGTTGCGTCTTCGAGTATTGGTGCAGGAACGACAGCAAGCTCTAGACCCACTGCTGTAGAAGTTCTAACCCCTGCACACGAAGTGGTGGTGTCGTCACCCCAAGTGACCCATCAAGTGGTCCGTACCAAGCTGCCTCCAAAGGGTAAACGAACCACGACAACGACGACGACGACTACATCGCGGCGTGCTGAACAAGGCAGCACGGGAGGTATAACCGGCGGACAATTCTCCACCGGGATGATCGTTGGAAGTTCCGATGGAGATAGCAGTGGACGGAGCTTCGGCACTGAGAGTGTTCCGTCGACTCGAAGCCACGCGGGGCTGTCGTACGGCGGACCGACGTCACCCGCGAGCCTCCGAGCAAACCATCAGGCGGCGTTGGATAATTTAAACCAGCAGCGACAACTGAGCTCTTCGAGTGGAGAAGAAGAGAAGAAGCACGAGACCACGGGTGTCGGCATCGATCGCCGAGGGCAACAGTGGGTCGTGTACGAGGATGTCAAGGAGCTGTAGGAAAGTTTTTCCTTTATTTTTGTGAATAATGGATACCGTTGTTGATGTTGAAGTCGAAGTCAAAGTTGTTTGCGACGAAATAATGCAAACACGACAAGCCTTTGTCATTTTCAGCGGATCATCCGCACCTCAGCTTTGATTCCAGTGTGTGGAAATGCGATGTCGTCACACGAAGCCGTTCACAAACGTTAGCTAGTAAAGCCCACAAGTCAATCCAGATGAGCCCAGCAGCGCGACGTCGGAATATCTCGCGCGCAGGATAGGGACAAGCAAACCAAGTGACACGATGGGCTTTCTCGTGTTACACACGACTCATTTGCTGATACCGCTTCTTATGCGTACCGACGTCGAATCGGTCGGTTGGATGGCAATTCGGACCTCATGCCAGCGTATGAGCACAACGCCAAAGCCCACTGCTTCGAAGACAAACTATTGAAATCACGATCGTATATCACAACGATGGGAGTTGAAGTATCAGCACTCAACACCTGAAAACCGAAAACCCGGACACAAACGCGTACTATAGAGCACTTGCTTCAGCTGACTCCAGTTCAACTGCGCTGACCAGCTTTGCGCTCGTATCAATCATGGGCGAACTCGTATTCTTCTTCGTTCGGCCTCTCGGTCAGGACAGCAGAAACCGACAAACTGACCCATTCAGGACTCAACGACTGGCACGACGCTGAATTCTCAAGACCAACTCCATTCACTATTTATACGGCACTATCCACGCGCTGGATGAGTGCAACGTCGACATCGCAGCCATTGGACGTGCAGATTGAAAATGTGCAAGCCTGGTTCCTTGATAATTTCCGAGATGGCGAGACGCAGCTCTTCGGTGGTCCAAATAATGTTTTCAAGGCAGTGGACCTCAGTCTTTACGTATGCGGTGGTCTTCCATCACTTATCACAATGTCATCGACCGTCCGGCCCAACGGTGCCTGTCCCGAGGTGCTTACAGCTGTGAATGCATCCTGCACCTGCTTGAGTGGGTTCAACAACGACGACGAAGCCTGGGAATTTCACTTACGCACAAAAAGGAGCGACCACATCGCAACCGAATACCCCGCAGCGCTCTACTCGACAGAAGTATTGGAGATGGACGCTATCCAGACGCTCTTCGTACCTGCAGCGCTGAAAAAACTGTGAGTTTAATGCTTGCGTCTTGGTTTTAGTGGTAAACTGACTTTGATCAAAATTTGATGTTGATCATACAGGGGTATCATTGGTTTTGGTGAGTTACCACTCTCGCTCACGTTTGTGCCGGAGTATCGGAACCAAGCTGGGCGTGAACTTCCTGTTGCTCGCACACTCAATTCAACTTCAAGTTTAGCGATCATGTACGTAGAACTACTACTCGTTGTTTCTCGAGAATTAATGACGGTGCTCTGATTGGAATTTGTACACCAGCGAGTTGGTGAATATCGACATGTTCACAACTGTCACGAGGGCCTCCGCATTCATGCCGTCGTCAACGACCAGCGTGTGAGTGGCTGGAGCAGAATCCTTGCTTGCTTTTGTACTTTGTCTTCTAACTGAGACCATGTTACTTCGCTGGAGCTATTAGAACACTGAGGAATTGTAACATCACCTCCTTTGGCTTCGAGTTTACATTAGGCCTGAACAATCTAACGCAACTGTAAGTGTTGGTGGCCCTGTGGTACAATGAAATTTGCTTTACTGATGATCTATTTGCTATGGTGAATGTCAAACGTAGAGATCTGTCGTCCAACAATATGGCTACAGCTTACGCAGGAACCGGAAACCAGCTTTTTGCAGATCGATGTTCTCTGACGCTGTGCCAATTGGAAGAATAGTACGTGACTCGTGTATCTTTGATTGCCTTCGCTCTTCATACTCATTTTGTGTCGATATGCAGTAATCTGTCCTACAACAAGCTCACGGTGTTCCCTGTGACACCGCTAAACGTGAAGTCACTGCGGAAATTGTACGCCTCAAATTCATTGGAACCTTGGGCTCCACTCAAGTCAAAACTGAGCAACTAACAGTTTGTTCTGTGATTTGGTCTCTCATCAGCTACATCCAGGGGAATGGTATCATCAACTTCACAGTGAACTCAACTACGTTTGAACAAATCAAAGCCTTGGAAGACTTCAAGGCGGATACGTCCAACAGTTCCGCAGTGTGCAACCGCGGGCAATGGGAAATGGCACACGACACAAAGTTTTGTGTTTCGGATGGCAATTCGATTGCAACTTCAGGTTCGTGATAGTAGCGTGGGCTTGTGTCACCACCTTTTATCGCTAACTGCGTGATTTCTCGTACATGTACAGACACATCATCGAGTGACACGAACCCGCTTTTCTTCGTGCTTTTTGCTGGTGTCGTCGTCCTGATTCTACTGGCTTGCGTCCTGGCATGGCAATGGGTCGCATACCGAAAAGATCGATCGTCGGAAACGCTGTCACGTGCCAGCCAGGACCACCTGTACTCAATATTTAACCCCGACTTCGAGGACCATGAAACGATGCGAGTGCACTTGGCGGCGGACCCCATCATCGTGACAAACAGGCTTGAATACTCTGAAGTGAAACTCGGACGGTGCATCAGCAGAGGTGGCTTCGGTTTGGTGTTCAAAGGCACGTATCGTAGTCGCCCCGTAGCTATCAAGAAGATCCGCGTGAATAAGGACGCTGAGGCAGACCAGATACAGCAGTTCATTAGGGAGATCGCGCTCATGGCCATTCTTCGACATCCAAGGATCGTTGAGTTTATCGGCGTGGCTTGGGATGCTGTAGTAGATTTGTCGGCTGTGACTGAGTTGATGAATCGTGGCGACTTGAGCTCAGTGCTGCACAACCATCGGTCGAGTGGATACCAGTTGACTTGGAGTGACCATAAAGCCACAATCGCCCTTCATATCGTCGAAGCCTTGGCGTATCTCCACTCCTTGAGCCCCAAGGTGATCCACCGAGACTTGAAGTCCAAGAACGTGCTGCTGAACGAGGAGATGGAGGCGAAACTCATTGACTTTGGCATTTCGCGTGAGCGCCACGCCATGGACACACACATGACAGCCGGCATGGGCACCTCGTTCTGGATCGCACCCGAGGTGCTTCGTGGCCAGGACTACGACGAGAAGGCCGACGTGTTCTCCTTTGGTGTGGTGCTCTCGGAGTTGGACACGAACGACTACCCGTATTGGAACGCAGCCAACCCGCCCGGTAGTAAGCTTCAAGAAGGCGAGATCCTGCACCTCGTGGCTGCCGGCCAGTTGCGGCCACCGTTCTCGTCCAGGTGTCCAACCGCCATCTTGCAAATAGCGAGTCGTTGTCTGCAAGTGCGTCCCGAGGATCGGCCTGGCGCGGCGGAGCTGGTCCAGGTGTTCCAAGACCTTCAACTCGTGCTGGAGATGTCCTCCAAAACGTCCTCCTTGAGTATGGATAGGATCGAGTAGCAGCACTGACTCATCCTACAGACAAGTAGGTCATGTAATACAAGTCGTATTACAAGTACAACGTTGCAAGGCTGTAACGAACAGCGTCTTGCCCGCGAGAGTGTCGTTTGATGTGCATTTTGCGGTGCATCCACCAACCTCCGCATTATCTCCAATGCGGCCCTCGAGAGCCACAGAGTGGTGACGGCTGGGTCGAGGAGGTCGACTTGCCCAC
>KV742913.1:0-14528 GCA_000468175.2 Phytophthora cryptogea
AGAGTTCAGGATCTGTTCGCCTTGTTTTCAACACGTTTATCCCTTGCGTTTCACGCGGCTACCAGTCAAATCACAAATATGACACTAAATTGGGCGGAAAAGATACGCTTTATCACGATATTCACATTTCAGTTTCACTGGTCGACCCAAAAGTAGCTAAAAGCCAAATATCTAATTGGCTAAAATAAAACAAGGTGTGGTTTTCTTAGAACGCGTCATTTTGCCGCGTTTAAGGGGCCATTTCCCTACCTTCTTTTGAAAAACAAGGCAAACGCGGCAAAATGCCGCGTAAGGGTTAAACCAATCGATCGTCGATTGATTTGAGAGATCTCATCGATGCCAGGTCCGCTCGTGATGGTCCATGGACTGCCGTCGCCGGCGGTGGCGTTCGCTACAAAGCGTCCTTCACTGGCCGCGATCGCGTAGAAACTTGTGTTGTACCCCGTGCTTTTGGAGCTCACGTTGGCCAGGAACGTGTTGATGTACATGGTGCGCACACCTTACGTGGACTGCAGGTGCGGCACCCACTCGGCCCACGTCGGGTACAGCGTCGTGTCGGGTTCCCAGTTCCACCAAAGGCGGTGGAGCGAGATGCCGTAAGCGCCAGTCTGAAGCCGGTACCAGACCAGTCCTGGAGCCAAACGCTCATTAGAGGCATGTTTGCACCGAGTGCGTTTTGAACGACCTCCTCCACGAAGTCTTGACCGCCTTTTTGAATGGCCAAGATTGCTCCGTCGTGGGCCCAGTCGGGTAGCTTTGGTTGTCTACTGGTGGCCTGAGTCACAGCATTTGTCGCCTCGAGGAGCGGGTTGCCTTTTGGCGGCGCGACCAAGCCAGCCGCCCACACTCGAGCTCTCGTATTTGACCTCCAGTGTCGTAGTGGAGCCGCTCGCGTGGTCTCCCTCAGTAATGTTTCCAGCGAGGTACCCAGCTGCCGTGTCCTCGAAGGCCGTGGTGGCATTGCTAGCAAGATCGATGAGTGCGTATTTGGTCCCGTCAAGAACGACCCGGCGACCCAGCGAGGTCGTAAGAGAGCTCTTACCCGGCAAATTGGGGAATGGCACGCGATACGAACCAAGATTCCTCGAGCCGCACACATGATGATTGTTTGCTGCGGGAGCCGACCAGCTTACGCGCACAGCAACCATCAAGGTTGAACCTTTGATGGACTCCATGAGGTTCATCGGAGACCTTCCCATTAGTACAGGAAGGTATGCATTCGTCGCTCGGCAAAACGGAGGATCAAAATCATACAGATCGCCTTCGACAAAGATTTCTTCTTGTGCCGGGGTGCCAATCCACATGTAGTCCGCAGGAATGTGCTTTCGCGCAGGCGACGTCCACACATGGTGGTTAGATGAGCTGACAACTTTAATCACACCTGAGCCAGGCAACTCTACGGTTCCACCGGTTCAACGCAGAATAAACTAGGGCAATGGTATTTGCTATTGCAATTCTTCATCGTACGACTCGAGTAAGAGGTTTCAACTAAAGATGCGCGACAACTTATCGCGCTTTCGGACTGTCCGCGGCTTCACTAGACGTTCGTACGCTGCGTTTGTCAGCTTCCGCACCGTCTCCTCTTCCTCTACAGACGACCAAAACACCTCCGTATCAACCACTTGGGCACCGGTACTTTCAAACGAACTCGTGGTCGTACACTCGCTAGACGCACTCGAACGGCGCTCGTCCTGCTCTTTCAACACCTCTATCGCCATTCCAACAGCGTCCAGATCACGCGGTGGCTTCACGTCGCGTTGATACTCGGCTGGATTACCGTGAATCGAGAATCTCGGCGGGCCAATGCCGTCGTACTGCAGCGGTTTGTACGGCACGAAACCCTTGCTGTCGTCGCGAACTGGTTGCACCGCCAAATACGCCTCCAAGGACAGCTTCAGCATGTGATGCGAATCGAAAACGCGCGCAGTCTTCGTCGGGTCCACGTCGCACAGCATCGCCGCCAGCGGCAGGTTGGAGTAGAAGGACTTTACCGCAGCATCCAGTGCCGTGTCCGGGTCAAACGTGCGCGCGAATGCTTCAGCATTGTCCCGAATAACAGATTGCAGGAGTTGCTGGAAGATCGTTATCAGCGACTCTACTGTACAGATCCTGGCGTCGAACGGCGGGATTCCCACACCTACGCGTTGATACAGGCGAGCTGCAAACAGTTGAGACGGGTGTGAGCTGCAGACAGCGACCGGTTTGCCGGCCATAAGTCCTTCGGCCAGGATATCAGCTTCACCCCAATGAATCGTGGCAGCTACCATCGGAAAAAGTTGCGCGTACGGCACTTCGGGGTCGACCAGATAGACAGAGGCTGATCTGTATGGGGAACGGACTGCGTTGCCAACTTCTCGAGCTTGCACGATGATTCGCACGCCAAGCTGCTGAGCAGCACATTCGATCTTCCGTACCAGATCCTCAAACTCGCCGAAACCCAAGCTGCGCGTGTGCACACCGAAGTAGATGACCGGCAGACTGGAGCACACAAATTGCGTCAACGCTTGCGGCACCGCTTGAGAAACTTGTTCATCCCGCAACGTCACATGACCGGCAACCGTGAGCTCTTCGCCCCAGTCAAGTGGCTTTGGAAGCAACGCTGGGTTGTACAAATACACGTGGGGCACTTCCCATTGAACCAGCGGGTCCGATCGGTTCATTCCGGTTGTGAGACCGATGAACGAGCGGAACTGGGTAAGGATGTCCGCTACAGCTCCGTGACTCAGCGTTGCATCGACGACCCCGTGTGTCAACAAGTTGGTATGCCTAGGAGTAAAGTTCGCTGCTTTGTCAAAATTTGCGAACGAACTCAGCACGTGTGGGAACTCGAACGTCGGTGACAGCGGCTCGAGGCTGGCACACTGCAACGGGATACCTAGCCGCTGTGCTACATGCACGTGTCCAAGCAGCATCGGGTGCCACAGTAGTGCGTCGGCGCGGAAGTGCTCGCCAGGCTTGTTCGGACCGTGACCATGTGGGTCGGAGCCGTATGCGGCTGGCCAGAGCGAGTAGATGAGCTCCCGGAAGGCTTGGATTGCTCCCAGACTTGAACGACCTGCTTCGGTGTCGATAGTAGCAATCTGAACATCGTGAATCAACTGTGCAAATTCTGGGATACTGTCAGGGGCACCAGCCAACGGGTAGAACTCAAGACCAAGCGCAGTGATCTTGGAGCGGAAGCACTCGTTGGCTGCCAGACGCACACGGTGACCATCCGACGCAAGTTTCTGTCCGACGGCGGCGAATTGCTTGACACCGTTGTCCCAGGTGCCTAAGGCGGCCAAGCAAGCGTTCACAGGGGGAATGGGCGGCTTGGCGTTCGCGTTTGCGCGCTGAGACTGCACCGACTTGCCGCGCTGGAAAGCGGAAAGTTGTTTCCACCTCAAAGTGGTGCTGCTGTCCACAGCGTCGATTTCCTCGCTTGGAAAATCGAGGTGTACGTCGACACTTCCTAATGGTGTGAGTCGTGTCTGAAGAAGTTTGATCCCAGATTGACGAACCGTACAACTCCTTTTCGAAGTGATGGCCATTGTTGATTGGCTTAGTGCTTCTTTCGGTTGAGGGTGCTGGTACTCGGTCGTGTTGTTTGGGAATAGGGGGTTGTATTCGGCTACCAGCGTACTTTGGTTCTTTCGCACGTCCAGCATCGCTTGATATCTTGCGCAATACCTGTCCACCTCGTCCTTGATGTTGCGAAGCATTTTCTTTCGATCGCTTTTGCTTGTAAAAATGACAGTGTCGGCACCGTCATCGTCCGTCGACAAAGTATGGCTGTTGGCCAAGCCCTTCTGAACACCAATTGCCGACATCAAGCGCCGGTCAAGCATGCTTGAGTGTTTGTGCTCGCCTTCTTCACGGTGCGCATTGATGTGCCCGGTCACCATGCGATCTGTAAGCTGCACAAGTCCGAGAGTCGGCCGTACGAGAAAGCTACCGACACCTTTTAAAGTGCCCATGGCCCCACCAGCCATGCCATTTTTCGAGTAGCCCTTCACTGGCTCGCGTACAATACTAGTGTAAGCCCCAGCGAACTCGTGGAAGAAGACACCAGTCCCAGAGGAAGCACCTGCAAGCGTTGTGTCGGGGCCACGCGCCGTGTAGTCCACGCAGTGATAGCTAACCATTTTCGTGCCAGCGTTCTCCGGACGCTCACTCACGATGAGCGCGCAACGATCACACAGCTTCAGACGATCGCGTTCACTCCACCGAGTAGCAACGCGCACGTGGTCCAAGTCACAGAACATTGCCTGCGTCGGCAAATGCCGGTAGAAGCAGCGCACAGCCTCCCCAGCTCCGTCTTCGCGCTGCAAGACGTCGCGCAACTCGAGAGCTCGAGCTCGAAGTGCCAGGTCCTTGAGTCCTACAAACGCCTCACGCAGCTTCTCGGTCGTCAGCTTGGTGATCGGGCAAGGCTCGACACCGACACCCGCCTTCAGAACTGCGTGGCCCCAGAAAGGCTGGTCGCCAAAGAACGGCACGATGAATGTCGGCTTCCCTGCGAGCAAACCTGCGGCCGTGGTTCCGGCGCCGCCGTGGTGAACTACCGCACACACGCGCGGCATAAGCCAGTCATGCGGACAATTGCCAATGAAGAAGACGTTGTCTGGGATGTCGAGGTCGCCGGCCATGTCGCTCCAGCTGGACTGGATCAGCACACGTACGTTCGCTTGCTGCGCCGCCTCGACGATCATCTTAGTGGTGGCTTGTGGGTCGGCCAAGACCATCGACCCAAAGCCGACGAAGATCGGGCCGCCGTCACTACCGAGAAAACGCTCGAGCTCAGGTGACGCTGTGTAGGAGCTGCCGGGTCCGCCGTTCAGGGTCACAGTGCCGATAACGTCATAGAGGTGTCCCCAGTCGGCCGGCTTGGGTACAAGCTTCGGGCTCCACATGAAAGCGTGCGGGATGTTGAGGTCTAGGAGCAAGTCGCGTCCGCCGTCCCCGTTGCGGATTTTCCGCAGCTTTAGTACCTTGGTACGAAACTCGTTGACGAGGCCCTCTGTGCCCTGCCACATGAGCAGATCTACCATCTTGTACGACAGATAGTTGGTTTTCTTGAGTTCATCCGTGTACGGCATGTTGGCTAGCGGATGCGGAAATGCCGTGGTGGGCACCCACGGCTGTGGAAACATGATGTGCAGCGGAACTCCAAGACGCTCGGCGACGTGGATGTGGCCGTAGGAGACCGGGTTGGCGATGATGGCTTGAGCCTGGAATGGTTTGCCCGGTACGCCTGGGCCGCCACCGTCCGGGTCAGCGGCGGAGACGGCCGGCCATGTGGAGTGCACAATTTCGTTGATCATCTCCTTGTTACGCGGCACGTCCTTCGTAAGCGTCTCGAGCTTGGTGGGGATGAGGTGCCCGCCCGTCTTGACCATGTAGGCGGCGAGCTCTTTGGGGTCGCCACCCAGCGGGTAGAACTCGACCCCGTGGCTCATGACGAAGTCTCTATAGACGGCGTGGGTGGCAAGCCGGACGCGATGTCCGTCCCGCTGCAGGCGTTGAGCGATGGCGAGAAAAGGCTGAACGTCGCCCCGAGTCCCGACGATCATGATGCAAATGCGCATTGTTGGTGGTTGCTGGATGGATGAAGTGTCGACGGCGACAGCGAGGGGCGTAGAGGCGTCATAATTGTTTGACTGCGAGGAGGTTGCTCGTGCACTTCCAGCGTGTACGGGCAGTTGACTGTTGATATTGTCTTCGACTGCGAATTCGAGGTGAATGCGGCCGTCCGGCGCGCAGATCGCTGTACTTGAATGTCGACCACTGTTGATTTGGACGTTGCTGTTTGTACTGACGAAGCTGCCGTCCCGCATTGTGCACTTGTTGTTGAGGGAGAGGATTTGATAATGAGTCGCATGCCTCGTCGTCGAGGACGAGAGGCTAATCACTCCTCCACGATTGATTAGCTCTGGTAAACATGCGGTACAAAAGCGGATTTTCGAGTCAAAAACAGCGCAGCACCACCAATCCGTTCGACACATGAAAGAGCCACAGCAGTTTGTTTCAGGGTACAGTATACGGTAAGCTTAGTCACGCCGCTCGTTCAGCATGATGACCCACGCTGGAGCTATCCTGACTGATAGTTCGCTGTAATGATTCGGCGCTTCCAGAAAAAGCGTAAGCAATTGCAAGGGCGAGCACCACGTTCTGGACAGTGAATGGAGCATGCTCGAGCTGCCAGCAATTCGTGAATGAGAATCGAGCACGCCAACGTTTGCAGACCACAATATCCGAATCGTCCGTGGCACGTTTCCGACGATCGCTCGCGCTCTTACCTCAGCGGCGACTCCTCTAATGCGTCAACGATCGCTTGCTCCACAGGGCTGTAGTCTCCGTCAGTTCGCTTCAGCTTCATTTTGCGACGCAATCGCACATTGGGGTTGCACATGATGCGCACCGACTCCACTCCTTTCTGCCCCAGATTCTTACTGCGAGCATGTAGTAAAAACGGATGCACGAGCATCACATCACCAGCTTTGCCGTTCACCTCCACCACCTCTGGACGCTCAAACTGTCGCGCTTGGTAGCTCACGGCACCGCCTTTCATCCCTCGCGGCTCGTTCCTCTGCAGCAGCCTCGCAATCCACTTGTGCGAGCCCACCGACACGGCGGTCCCCCCTTCACCCGGCCCAATATCTGAAAAGAGGAAGATCAGGAGCAGACCGGACTCTTTGCTGTCCACGTGGTGCTGGTACGACGCGCCGTCCACGTGCCACTTGCCGGCAGCCCCCCACGGCGGCTCGGCCTGATCTGGGAACGTGATCATCCACCACCCAAGACCAAAGTCCTCCCAGCGGTCTTTACCGCAGATTTGGTCCATTGCTCGCTTCAGTCGAGGCGTCATCACTTGGCCCCACACGGGGTCGTGCTCCGTCGTGTACAGCTCTGCTCGAATCACCATATAGTAATTAGTTTTTCTCGACTATAGTACTTTTACAGTTGTTACTATAGGCGGTAGTACCAGGGATTCCGTGCCGTTCCACCCACGTGGTTGGGTCTTTTGTGATGCCATCGTGGGTTAATCGTTGCCAAATCAACTCGCGACACTTTTCGGCGGTGGAAGCCGTGAACGCGTTCGGAAGCAGCACGAACCCATCGCGAACGAACGAGTCGATGGCGCTTTGGTCGAGTGGAGGCGGCGGGGGGTTTGCATCGATGGAGACGCGCTGTTTCTTGTCATTGGTGGTGGTGGCACTTGCCTCGAATCCGCGCTTCATTTCTATTTCTATGTGATTTGACACACGATTTCTATTTCGGAATTTGGTGGTCGAAAAAATATGGGTGGATCGGTGAAACTGGAGAAACCAGCATGAACGAGTAGAAGAACATGCTCAAAAAGAGACGATACTAGTATATCGATTCGCTACGTTCTTGTCTTCTTCGGAAAGAGGCAGAACGTATGGCGCTAAGTAAACGAACTTCAAGAAGATGTATCGGAGCGAGAAGTTTGGAGTGCCGTTGCCGCTAGCAAGAAACATACTTTGAAGTACAAATAGGAGCGTGGCTTTTTCCTAGTCTTTTTGAGAGTGTAGCAGCAACTACAGCACTGCTCCCTCGCCCAGCGTCTCCCAAGTGTATATCGGCCATGTATTATCAGGTGCCTGTCACAAGCAGATCCCCTCGAACCGCAGAGGTGGACTGAATGCCGCGTGAAGTGAAGTTGTACGCGCAGTAATGCCCGTCTTAGTTTTCGGTGGATAGGCTCCATAACGCAGATGTGGGCTTGAGCGAGTGGCGATCTTGGGAGTAGCCCACTTCCTCAGGTGACTTCGTTCGCCCCGTACCTGCGCTCCAAAGTCCAACATTGTGGTGAAAGGCCGATGCAAGCGTGCACTGAGCGTATAGGAAGGTCTTCAACAACCGTGTGGCCAATCCAAGACGCCCGTCGCCGAGAAGTGAGGTAAGCTCAAATAAGAGACCTGGATGGGAAGCGGCGAGCCAGAACACACTTTGGTTGCGGCGCCGTGCTGTCGTCTCTGTGCACTGCCACCTTCGATGTGCATCGTAGAGTGCTTGGGACTTCCATATCGGGAGAGTGTACATGTACTGAAGGAGCAGCCCTGAAGTGTTTTCAACTTCATCTTGAAGCGCCAATCCAGTATGAAACTCGTCCTTCGTTGTGCCACAACTTGTGGAGTAATCCCTGCCAACTCTTCGATAGCCTTGCAGCTTCCCAGTGAGAGCGGAGTCCGTGCAGGATTGACCGGTCCCCGCTGTCGTGGCTAGCGCTCTGTCGATGCTGTCCCTACACATGTTCATCTACAGGTATCGCTATAGGCGGATGTTAGCAGCAAACGCCCGAGGTTTGTGGCTCGAGACTGCATTGCATGCCTCTTGGATCTGACAGGCAGCGTCAAATCTGCGCTCTTCAGCCCAAGCATCCACCAGACCTCGCTTTCTCTCCTGAGCTCTTCTACAGCGGATGCCCGCAATCTGCCGGCATAGTCCGCCCTCAAAAGATATTCCAATATCGACCACCAAGCTCAACGTTCTGACCCGCAGCAGTCCATACGATCTCGGTGTCTGGGCGTACGAATTCGTGTGCATTCGTTCGACTACCCGATCAGCTCTGCCTGGACCATGCGTTGAGTGGGGATTGAGGGTATCCGATGGCGACTGGAGCAAGCTCCCTTAACGCTCTGCCCCAGATGTCCCCAACTGTGGTTGCCAAACCATAAATCTTCTCGTACAATATTGTAATTGTAACATCTGCAAGCACCATCGATCTTGTCCTTTGGGTTGCCCTCACGGTGTCGAGAACCCCCTATCGTAGCGTAGAGACCCCGCCCCTGCTTTTGACGGCTAGCAAACGTGAGTAACTTGCAAGCAAAGTGCACATTGAATATCTCTGGGTTTTGAGCAAGAACTTCTGGATCAAGAACGAAGCTGGCCGTCAACCCGCTCGTCTTGGTTTTGGTTGCGATACAGCTTCCCAATCCAACAGGACTCCCGATCCCAAATGGTTTCTTGCCCCGGCTGCTGTCGGGGCGAGTCTCACCGTTGTGCATGCTGAAGCTCTAGCTTCGTCCGGGAGATCTCGCAATCCGAGCACCCACTCTCCGATTCGCCATGCTCGGCTCACGTTCGGACCGATCGCGCCCTACGGTGGCAAGCTTCAAAAGCGGCCTCAAGCGTCTTGGTATTGAAAGCTCGTGGCATGACTCATGGGACCGTGCCACCAAAGTTGTTGACTCAGAGGCGGACCAAGAATTGTTGTCAAACCAAACGCGAGTGCGTCTTGGTGATACCCAATTGCTGGATCTTGCTCGCGATGCCGCCGACAAGGTCAACTTCCGACGCCTTACCAACCGACAGGCTTCGCTTCGCAACTGGAAGTGGAAAACGGTAGCAAACGATTTTACAGCGTTCTCGAAAGGCGATGGCATTGAAGCCGCACAGGAAGTGATGGCAACCGGTGAAATGAAAGCGAGTCTCAACGAGTTGAGTCAGATCCTTAGCACGACCACAGACGGCGAACACGACATGGTCATGCGAGGTCTTTACAAGGACTACATCCACGGCGCCGTTGTGCACACCATTACCCCGTCGCTCGGAGCGTCCTCCTCTTCAGTTGTGAAGGCGAACATGGAGACCAGACTTGCGGTCAAGACCAGTGCTTTCGAGCGTTCAAGGATGTTCAAGAACCACGAGCAGTGGTGTTTCCTTGAGTACTACGAGAAAATGAGCAGTGCCGACGCCTTCACCGTGACCCTGACTTCGATCAACGAGAAGGAGCTGCTAGCTGGAAAGATGAAAACCGACCGCGTGGACGAGCTGCCGGATCTGACTGCTGCCTATCTCGTCGAGAAAATCCCTTCGAGCAACTCGGTGCGCGTGGTGTTTTTCGCCCAGGCTGCTTTGCACGAGGAGGAGCCTCAGCTCGGCCAGTCCGCGTCGAACATGAGCTACAGCCAGAACAGTGACAGCAGTCGCAGCAGCCAGCTTGCCCGCTCGAAGAAGCGCCAAAAACGCTTGATGCGGCTTGCTGCCGGTGCAAGCCAGCTACCTGATGTTGTACGTCGCCGCCGATTTGGCACTCAACCGCTTGCCGATTGTTCCTCTTTCGAGGCGAAAAACTCTCGCTGCACATGCTGCGCCAAGTCACTGCGCATGCTCACTCGTAAGAAACGCTGCCACATTTGCGGGTACATGATCTGCCACCAGTGCTGGAGCATTCACTCCCTTGAGACTGGCGATGGACGTGTGTCCTCGGTGCGTGCCTGCACCCGCTGCATTGAATTCGTCAACAACGGAGACTATTCTCGTGTCGACCAGAACAAGCGAGGCTTCATTGGAATCATCCCCGACTCGGCAGCACCTACCAACGACCCGCCTGGAAAAGCTCTGACCAACTTCCTCCATGATGCATTACAAAACTCTTCAGGGAGCAAACGAAAAACGGTTATGTCGGTCGTCCGTCACCTGCTCAACCAGGAGAAGGAAAACGAAGACATCCGTTCTGAGTGTTCATCAGTGACCTCTTCTGTGAGACTCACGGACGACGATGCCAAGAAGTACACCGACGCGCTGGACAAAGGAATGCTGCGCGTTGATACTGTGCCGGTGGAGGATTGTGTTCTTGCTAACGCCCAAGGCCGCAACTACCCTCTGAATATGGCACCCGACACGGCTACTATTAGCAAACCTCCGATGCCAAAGGACGAGAAGGAACGTCTGTCAGCTATTGATCGGGGTGGGTACTCCAAGATCACGGACACAGACGAACTGGACCTGATCTGCGAACTCGTTGCGCGCGAAATGAAGTGCTCAACTGGGTTGGTGACCCTGATTAACGAGGACGAGCAGCACGTGCTTGCTTCGAATGTGGTGCCATTCCGGCAACTGCACATGCCGCGTGATCAGTCTTTCTGCCAGCACACGATCATGAACGATCAGCCTCTGCTGGTACCCCACCCAGAGTCCGACATCCGCTTTCAGAACCTACCGGCGCTCCAAGCGCACGACCTCCGTTTCTACCTCGGTTTCCCACTCAAGGACGAGAACAACCAAGTGGTCGGGTCAGTGTGCTGCTTTGACGACACTTCGCGCGAGGTGACGCAGTCGCAGTACTCGGCCATGAAGAAGTTGGCGGAGACAGCCTCCAAGGTGGTGCAAATCAAGGGCAAGCAGGCCGCTCGCATGTCAGACCCCACAGCCAAGGAGACCTCGTCATAGCTAGGCAGCACCCGCACTCCGTAGGCAAATAACCTTCATTTATGAATCCATGCAACCACAACTTGCAACTTGGCTTGCCTCCTTCCTTTAATTCCTAACAGCCTCTGTGCGTGCGTTCTCGCTTTTCCATATCAAGCAAAGGCAACTTCAACGTGTTACTGGCCATCACTGTAATTTCCTCAATCCTACATTAGTGTCGTCCACACCACTGTACCTCTCTTCGGGTACGCGTCCCTGCGCCAACAGCCAACCACCTTCAGTGCAACTTCAGTCTTGAATCGCATTGACACAGCTCCGAGTCATGGTCAAGTCGTACCTGCGCTACGAGCGCTCGTGCTCGTTCGGCGTCATCTCGTCGCTCGAGGGCAACGTCATCTACGACGCCACCGGCCGCTTCGCCATCTCCCCGGCGCTGCAGGACGTGGCCGTGTGGAATGTGCGTCAAGGCAACAAAGTGCGCGACCTGCTGGCGCCCGAGAGCGGCGGCGGACAAGTCACGGCCCTGGCGCTGAGTCCTGACGGAGGCGACGTGGCCTGCGGATACTCTACGGGCGCCGTGCGCGTGTACAAGCTGGCGACCGGCGCGTTGGTAGTGACGCTGGACGGACACAAGGGAGCTGTGGAGGCGCTGGCCTATCGCGCAGACGGCGCGGAGCTCGCGTCGGGCTCTCGAGACACGGACGTGATCGTGTGGGACCTGGTGAGCCAGACGGGCCTCTTCCGGCTCAAGGGACACAAGGACGCCGTCACGGCATTGGCCTTCCTGGCTCCAGGGACTCTCACGTCCAGCTCTAAAGACACACTGGTCAAGGTCTGGGACTTGGAGACGCAGCATTGCGTGCAGACGTGTGTGGGCCACCGGAACGAGGTGTGGTCTCTAGCAGTGAACCCGACGGGGGACCGACTGCTCACGGGCGCGTCGGACAACCAACTCCGTGTGTGGAGCGTGCAGCAACAGGAAGAGGAAGGAGAGACTGTGAAGTTGTTGGGATCCATCTACAGACAAAGCAATGATCGCGCCGCCAGAGTGGCGTACAACCCCAAGGGAGATTTGGTGGGCGTGCAGAGTGCAGGAAAGACGGTGGAGGTGTACCGAGTGCGATCGGCAGACGAGATTAAGAAGAAACGCCAGCGTCGCGAGAAGCGMCAGCGTGAGAAGGTCAAGAAGAAACAGCAGCAGATCGAAGAGGCAGGAAAGAGCAAGAAGCTCGTGAYCCCGAAGGTGCAGGAGGTTGAGGAGGAGGACGCGACGGACAACTCGGCCACAGACGAGCTTGAGCTGCTGTGCGTGGTGCGCTCGTCCCACCGCGTCAAGTCGTTCGCGTTCTCTCCGGATGTTGCCAAGGATGGCACTACGTCGATTATGCTTGGACTGCAGAATAACAGTATTGAGACGTACACGCTGTCCCCTAGTGCGGCTACCCTGGAGGACAGGTACGGAAAGTCACACGCGCTAACGCTGAGTGGCCACCGCTCGGATGTGCGCCAGGTTGCTGTCAGCTCGGACGATCAGCTTATTCTGTCGCTTTCGGGTGCGTCTGTGAAGATCTGGAATGCTCGTTCGCTTCAATGCATCCGTACTCTAAGCGATGGACTCTCGTTGGCGCTTTCTGCGGTGTTTGCCCCGGGCAACATGCACGTTGTCGTTGGTACGAAGCTTGGTCAATTGCTGCTTTTCGACCTGAACTCGGGTGAATGCATTTGGAAGGACGAGGAGGCACACAATGGCAGCGCCGTGTGGTCGATTGATGTTCGCCCTGATGGCCGTGGAATCGTCACCGGTGGTGCCGACCAGCACGTGAACTTCTGGGACTTTGAGATGCACCGTCCTGATGATGCGGAGCCGAACAGCGCGCTGCGTCTGGGCCTTTCACACGCACGCATGCTCAAGATGTCGGACGATGTTTTGTGCGTCCGCTTCAGCAACACCAAGGACCCCAAGAAACTGGTGGTGGCAGTTGCGTTGCTGGATTGCACGGTTAAAGTCTTCCACGATGACTCGCTGAAGTTCTTTGTGAGCTTGTATGGCCACAAGCTGCCAGTTATGTCGATGGACATTTCTTCAGATGATTCCATGCTCGTGACGGCTTCTGCTGACAAGAACGTGAAACTGTGGGGACTGGACTTCGGTGATTGCCACAAGTCGATCTTTGCACACCAGGATAGCATCATGTGCGTTCGCTTCGTGCGCAAGACACACTACTTCTTCACTGCTTCGAAAGACAAGTCAATCTGCTACTGGGATGGCGACCACTTCGAGCGCATTCTCAAAATCGACCGCCAGCACTTCGGTGAGGTGTGGGGTCTCGCAGTAAGCGGTGACGGTAGCTTTGTGGTAAGTTGCTCGCAGGACCGATCTCTGTGCAAGTACATCCGCACGGAGGACCAGGTATTCATCGAAGAAGAGAAGGAAAAGGAAATGGAGCAGCTCTTTGAGGACGAACTAACCAACAACAGCAATGGCAAGGCGCCCGCTCTTGGCAAGGAGAAGGGTGAAGTTGACGAAGCTGGTAAGGACAACTCGGCTTCAGCTGCTAAGCGTACTATTGAGTCGGTTCGCGCTGGTGAAAGCCTCATGGAGGCGATTGACCTGGCTGAGGCGGAGCTGCAGGCCATTGTGGACTTTGAGCGCGTGCAGAAGAAGAAGTTGAAGGAGGCGGCCGCTGCTGCTAAGAAGCGCAAACAGGAGAAGAAGAAGGCTGCCGAGGAAGCGAAGGTAAACGCCTTGCCTGGCACTGAGGAGCAGGTGGAGGAGGAGGAAGAGGCGACGAGCAAGCCCAAGAAGGAAACTCGCCCGCCCAACATGCTGCTGCTCGGTTACTCGCCGCTCAAGTACGTGCTGAACACGCTGCGCCGCATCCGGCCGCACGATATGGAGGAGGCGCTGATCGTACTGCCGTTCGACTACGTGGAGCGACTGATTCGGTTGCTGCTGCAGCTGATCTCGAGCCACCTCGAGGTGGAGTTCTGCTGTCGCGTGCTGCTGTTCCTGCTCAAGCTGCACAACTCGGCCATCTGCGCGCGAGTAGGTCTCTTCAACGAGCTGGAGCTGCTGTGGCAGCGCCTGCGCTCGCAGCTCGTGGAGAACAAGAGCCGCATCGGCTTCAACTTGGCCGGCCTCAAGTATTTAAAGCGCACAATCGACGAGGAGCGGACCGGATTCGTGCAGGAGATCGCTGCCACGCCCGCCAGCGGCGCCGGCCGCCACAAGAAGAAGCGCAAGGTCCAAGCGTAGGTTGGCATCCAGCAGGCAGTGGGCGAACCCCTTCAATAGAGCGAATACACTGTGTATACCATAGCCTCCATGGACAGAGTTGCCTTTTGGCTCGTCACATTTGGGAAATGGCTAC
>KV742916.1:0-20498 GCA_000468175.2 Phytophthora cryptogea
AATTTGAATTGCAAATGCCCACCCAAAAACCTGCTCTCGGTAAGGTACGATGTAGCCATGTGCATTCTTACGATCGCATTTTTGCACGAAAGCTCGAAAAATGCAGACGCGTCGGTCCTCGTCGGCGTCCTCTTCGCCGCGCGATTTCTCGCCCTCAGTGCGTCCTCGTTCGTCCCGCGCCCGATCACTGCACCGCCAAGTCGCGCGCTTCGTTGTGGTGCTACTCGCGCTGCTGCTGCTGGAGAGTTGGTGGCGATCGGATCGCTGGGAGGAGCTCGAGAATGCGCACGAACTGCATTTTTACCCGCCTGAGCTGCTGCAAGACACGGAAGAGATTTCCGATGCGGAGCGGATGCATCTTTCGATGTTGCACGAAGGTTGCATGAAACACCGCGAGAGCGTCATCACGTCCGCCTTTGGGCGCAATACGGACAAGGACAGTAACGTCGGCCGCTTCCAACAGGACGACGCCAAGCTCCGACAGAAGCTGGAGAATTGTCCCGATGTGGAGGTTTTTCTGCCTTCCGGGATCCGAGGAGACGGGTACTGTGAAGACGCAATGGGTTACGTCAAATGTACGGACCTGTATGCAAACTGAAAAAAATAGTTAGAAGACACTAAGTTATTATTTTATTATGCAGATTTACAGGGACGAGCACTGCCTCGATGGGTGCTGGACGTGGAGTTTGAAGACAAAAAAACCGACAGGAAGGTGACGTACCACGATTTGTGCCCCACAACGCCCATGATATTTATGAATCACTTTTGGGACGGAGTGCCCGATGATCCGTCGTGGCCGGAGACCAAGCCAGTGTATCTCATGCCCAATGTCGAGATGTACGAGCTGGAGGCAGAGCATTATTGGCGTGTGGACGTGGTGCTGTGCAAGACGGCGATCTGCGCGAGACGCGTGAGGATGTGGTACGAGCAGCAAGGCAACCCCCGCCACACGCGGGTGATGTACACGAGACACACGACGTCGGACGCTGCGCTGTACGCGAAGCAGCAATTGGGGGCGAACGCGAACGCGAACGCGCACGCCAAGAACTTTTCCAATGTTCACTTTGTGCACACTGCTGGCAAGAGGTGGGTGGTGCATTTTGTGCAGGTTTAGTCGAATTAGTAGATTTATGATGTTGTGGACTGACTGCTGTTTTTCGGTGCGTTGCAGCGTGTTCAAGGGCACGAACGCAGTGTTGGACTGCTGGCTGTCTCGTCCAGACTTCCCGCCGTTAGACGTCTTCGTGGACCAGGACATCTACAACAAGTTCATGAGGAAGATCTACGACGACCCGATCCGGGACCAGGCCGCGACCAAGCAGATCACGCTGCACACAGGGCGTGTGCCCGGCAGCATGTTCGGTCGCATGATGATCGAGACGGCCTTCTTGCTGTGCACCAGCGTGCTGGAAGGCTACGGCCACTACATCAACCAGGCGCGCGCGAACGCGGCTCTGATCGTGACGACGGACGCGCCGCCGATGAACGAGCTGCTGTCACCGGAGTCGGCGGTTCTGGTCGCACATCCAAGCTCCATAGTCGACAAGCAGCTACTGGGCGGGAACTTCGACGGCGAGCACGGCCTGCGCGGCGTCAAGGGCATGGCTAGCTACGTGAAGGGCGCCGAGGTCTGCGACGCGGTGGAGCGGATTCTCGAGATGACGCCGGAAGAGCGTCAAGCGGTGGGCGAGCGCGCCAGGAAGCAGTATGTGCTGGATACCCATTTCTTCGCGGCCAGGATGGAGGAACTGCGCGCGCTCGCTCGCGCCGGAGACGTGTCGTGGTACTTGGAATAACTCAAATCAACTTGGTCTCCCGTGGTGCAGCTCGCATGGTCTCTGCAAGTGAAGCAGATCGCCGGCTGGCTGCAGTGCGCTGGCCGTTTGGACATCAAACTCTGGCATCGAATCTAGCTCGGCGCCTTGAGAGAGCACGTGATGCACTAGCACACTCTTGCAGAGGTACAGTACCTGCCACTGAAGACGGTGTCGAATGGTTGGGATACTTGCGGTGCTTGCTGCATGGTCGACGGAGGTCCGAGGTTTGGCGTAATCTGGGAGTGGCATCGTATGCTTTGCTGAGTAATCGAGCGCTTGTGCGGCCCAGACCAGCTCATAAGTATTTTTTCAGGAGACCTGTGTAAGTGTCTACCCGCTGCCATGACGGACTTGTCCATGTCGCTGCTTGGCGCCGACTCGAACGACGACCTGCTCGCTGCGCTGGACGAGATGCTCGCTTTCACGCCGGAAACGGCCTCGGCGGCGACGTCGCTCTCTCAGATGCCGTTGGACTCCAACTACCACGTGTCGGACGCGTTCGAGTTCCCGGAAGTCCCCAACCCGTTCGAACAGCAGCAAATGCTGCCGACAGAGACGCCGAAACTTTCAGAGAAGACGCCTGCGGTCTCCCCACCGACGACAACAGAAGTTCCTCCCATACAGGAACAACAGCAAAGAGGGAAAGATGCGCGGGTGGCACCGTACCAGAAGCCCAAGCCTCGTCGTCGCAAGCGTCCGAAAGATGAGCTGGACTATCTGCGAGCCAAAGTGGCCGACCTGGAGGAGGAGCTGACCAACCTGAACCAGTCAACAGGGAGATTGTCTCCGATGAGCGATGACGGCGACGAAATGTTCGCTCGCTGGAAACAAGTCGCGGAGCGCCAGAAAGAGGAGGCCAACCGCACGGTGGTGGAGAATTTGAAGCTGCGCGCCATGCTTAAGGGGCAGCTCGAGATCGCGCGACGACTGGAGGCGGCCATCTCGGAGAACCAGCAAGATGCAGCAGCGCAGACTTCCCCGTGGAACCCAGTGAAGCGCGAGATGGACGTTGAGGAGGTTGATACGAGACGCCCTCGCGTGCCATCCATAGCTGACGAGGTGCTTTTTGCTGAGCTGAACGGGAGTCTCGAGTCAACGTACGGCCAGGTGGACACATTGCTGGAATCAAGCGGGATTGCCGATGTGAACGGGGAAATGCTGAGCAATATTCAACTCAAGCAAGACCTGAACGGCATCTCATTCGGCCACAAGGAAGTTCAAGTGCTGCCGTTCGCAATGCACGCTGTGGCGCGTGCCATGTGGTCTTTACTGCTCTACGAGAGCAACAAAATGCCCGGCAGTATCCAAACTCGGGTGCTGAACAACGACCACCTGAACGCCACGATCGTCGACACGATACAGCTCCCCAAGTCGCACCGCACGAAAGTGTTTACACGGTTAGCCGTTCGCCGATACTTCGAGCAGAGCCGCGTGGTGGTCGTCTGGAGCGGCTGCATCGAGATCGCCGGCTCCGTCTTCGTGCGTCTACGCGAAAGCGGCGCCAGTACCGTCTCGACCTTCGACTTCCTGAGCGGCAGCGGTTCGCCCACTCCCGACGGCTGCATCATGCGCGCTGTGATCGACGTCAAGCCTGAGACGGTCGAGTTCAACACGGGAGTGGAGTCCCAAGGCCACATTGGCGAGATGACCGACCTCGTGCTGGGCACGTACCACCGCAACTTCGGTCTGATCAACCAGGTGATTGAGAACCTCCTTCTGAACGAACTCATGGGCCCCACAGCAGCTTAAAACCATTAAATACAAAGCACGTATTAACTGCAACAAGTGGCTCACGTCATTGCTTCAGTTTCTCTTATCCAATCGCGAGTCTCCTTTTGCAGCCCATCTCTCTTTACCGTCATTCTTGAAAACGATCGGTCAGTAGCGATCGTCATGCAGGAAGGAGGCCTCAATGGGAGCGACCTGGACAGAGATTTACTCTCGGCGCTGGACGACATGTTGGCATTTACGGGGACATCGGATGCTGCGTCTATCGCCTCGGGATTCGACTTGGTGGACGCGTTCGGAGACGCTGGGGATCAGTTAACAGCAATGGACGAAATGCTCTTGGAAGAAGCTCCTTCGTCTGCAATTGCAATGGACCAGCAACACGTGGAGACGTCGTCACCTGCTCAGGACCATCCGAACAGAGGAAAAGACGCGCGGAAAGCGCCATACGCCAAGCCCAAGCGCCGACGGAGGCGTCCAAAGGATGAACTCGACTATTTACGAGTGCAGGTGACGGACCTGCAGGAGGAACTGGCCAAACTCTCAGGAGCAGTGGCGGTGGAGAGTGACGACGAGCTGTTCACACAGTGGGAGAAGGTCGCAAACCGACAGAAGCAGCAGACGGACCGATCTGTGGTCGAGAACCTCAAGCTGCGGTCGATGCTGGAGGGACAACTGAGAGTCGCGAGGAGTCTCGAAGCTGCCATTCAGCAGCAGCAGGAGGAAGCGGCGCAGTTGTTGTCGATGCATCGAGTGCAGGCGGAGCTGAAAGCCATTGAGGGAGGCAAGAGGCCACGCGCAACGAGTTTGTCGGACGAGTTGATCTTTGCGCAGCTCAATGTGGGGCTGGAAGCACAGTACGCTGAGTTTGACACTGTCATGAACAGAACGGGGCTGGCGCAGGCACTCCAGAACTCCAATGACATCCAAACGTTTCACGACGCCAGTGGCATCGCTTTCCTCCACGAAGAAGCTCGTCTGTTGCCGTTCTCGATGCCAGCAGTTCACCGCGCAATGTGGAGCTGCGTACGTTATGGGAAAGCAACGGAGCTGACGGGACTTATCCACACGGGGGTTGTCAACAACGACCATCTGAATGTCACGATCGTGGATAAGTTGCAATTACCAAAGTCTCGCACTGTCACTTCGTGTGCAAGGCTGGCAATGCGCCGATACTTCGAGCAGAACCGCATCATTGTGGTGTGGAGCGGATATGTGGAGATGACCGGTTCCTTGTTTGTTCGTCTCCGTGAAAGGGGCTACACATCGGCCTCTGTCTTCGACTTCACCAAGAACGCCGAGACTACTGGCAACAATGCGAGCAGAATTCCAGGGTGTGCTCTTCGCCTGGCGCTTCAGATAAAGCCTGAAATGGACCAGTTTGAGTCTGAACAAGAAGCAAAAGAGCACGTGGGCGAAGTGACAGATCTCGTTGTGGGCTCGTACCACCGCAATTTAGGATTGATATACCAGATCGTCGAGAACCTGCTTTTCAATGACTCCACCGGTGGGGCAGTGGAGGAAGACGAACTCGCGCGCTTTGATGCCTACTAATGTTTGACTGATTAATGTCGATTCGCTAACATTCGTCAAGGTCGGTGCTGAATGTCTCTGAGTGACGCGATCAAGTACATGCACGCATTCCATTTGAAATGAGCCGGTTGCTGTAGCTGTGTACTTTTTAATCAAGTAGTTTTGACTGCTCAGGCATTATGATGTGAATTAATCTGAAATTGGTGCTTCATACTTTAAAAAGAAGCACTCACGCAGGCTGCGAAAGCCACGGATACTGGTCTAGTACAAACCTTCAAAAAAACTGAATGAAAATCTCTCTCTGAAGTGCAACGACGCCGATCGTATTACGATATTCCTTGGTAATTTCGTCAAGAGGACGAATGCTCAGCGCACTTGAACACGTGACCAGCTCGGTGCTCCTCTCTGCACTGGACAAGTTGACGTGGCGCTTCTTCAAAGAGCGATCACCTACACAGACGAGATTCAGGAATCCTGTGTGGAATTGTACGCGAGGAATCTGGTGCTTACATCGTCGTGTACTTCTTGAAGAAAGGCGATGCGCTCTCTTGGATGTACGTGCATGATGGAAAGTAAGCTTGTCGGTATCTTACGATGCGCAGGTTGACACATCGAGGAACAGTAAACGCGGTGTCAAACGTTGCATGCTTATTTTTTTGAAGCGGTCGTTGCGCTTAGTAAAATGCAGCAAGAGAGCAATGGTAAGTGTCTAGTACTGTAATAGCATAGTTGCCCTGGTTCGGCTAGTCGACTATTGCTTTTCAAATGGAGTTGCCGTGTCTGTAAGAATGCACGCAGATGTACACGATGGGGGTGTCTTCAGCTATAGAAAACTGACTGTATCATAAGCATTGCTGCGCAAAGGCAGCAGAGCGCAAGATTCTATTGCTGTGGGCTAACGCGCTGAGCTGGGCGCTTGCTTGCTGCTCTCTGGTCCTATCCGAAGGATTTGCTCCAAAATTCACTCTCGTCTCTCGAGGCTCGCGACTTGAAGTGGTTCTTAGTCTTGAAGCCATTTTTGCAACGCAAGTGCTGCATTGCGAACGCGTAGTGCACCAAACCACGAACGCCACACATTCGCACATCAAGTTGCCTATTGCAGATAAGTTTTTGGAGAAGAGCCACATGTGCTGAGGATAGTTTTTACGCCTAGGGAGTGAGACTTTCGCGCTCACGTACGTCCTCGCCATCTGCCCTTGAGCTGCTGTACTCCTCTCAACATCGCAGCGAATGCAATTGGCTCCATCCCTCAGCCTCGACGCATGATCTCATTCTGCAAAAAGCCACTTCGAGATGACCACCTTCTTGTACACAACTTCGCGGTTGATGGTTGACCAACCTCAACCAGTGAGCCAAGTTTCGACGCGATCGCCATCGTACACGTCCGCCGCTATGGACTCGGACGGATCAAGTGAGAGTGACAATGAACTTCTGCTGAGCTTGTTCGGGGGTCCTGAACTCGAATGCTCGCCGAACGAGTTTGCAGACCGAGGAGGGCGACCTTTTCCCTACACCCGGTCCAAGACTCGTTGGCGCAAGCGTCCGAATGACGAGCTCAAGTATCTGCGCTCTCAAGTGTCGGAGCTCGAAGGTTTGCTCACGTCACTGAATCATTCGGACGCGAGACCTCGACGTCTCAATGACAACAAGCAGGTGGATGCGCTTCAGAAGCTCAGTGATGAAAGTCACCAAAGGAAAATGAAAGCGGCATTAATGGAGAACCGCAAGCTGCGGGCCATGGTGGAAAGCCAGTCGCAAGTGGCCAAGGCGTTGCAAGCTGCTATCGACGAGAACATGCGTCTGAGAGCCCGAGAAATCTGTTGGCCAAGCAGCGCGGCAGCCTCGGACGAGTTGGTGTTCGCTCTGTTGGACGAAGGAAAGGAGCAGCAATACGCTGCCACCAACAAGATTCTCGCAGAAAGCGGCGTGTCCCGAGTGTACCATCCGTTCTTCTCGCAACTCGTTCTCAAGCGGAATTCTCGTGGCATTTCATTCCACCACAACGATGTTCGACCACTTCCGGTCAGCGTGGCGAACGTTGTACGGGCGCTACGACACAGTCTGAGTCACGGATCTCCCGTTGGTCCGTCCGAGTACTGCCGCAAGATCAGGATGCACGACAGCTTCTCTCGTGCTGTCACGGTGGACAACGTGGAGGTCGTTGGCACTCTTCCAGCCGAGGTGAAAGCGAGACACTTGCTGTGGTCGGTTGTCAATGCAGACCGGGCCATCATCAACTGGTCAAGCTTCGTGGAGTACGACGGCAGCAGGCGTATTCGTCTACTGAAGAGGATTTGGTTCTACGTGGAGCCCATTCAACTGCAAAACGGAGCGGAGGGCTGCGTTCTACGAACGGTAGTTCGCTTCACGCCTGTCGACACGGATCTCGATCTTGCTCACATCGAGGAGATGGCGGAGATTGTAAAGTGTGCGTATCAACGTGACTCGGTCCGAGTCATTTTGTCTGTGCGGGCTCAGTTGGCAGCGATGGCAGCAGCAGCAGCGAAGAGATAAGGAAGAACATGTATTATAGTTGTGTTAGGCTTCTAGTAATATTTGCTTGCAAGTTTTCCTTGTCGACATGTCAATCTACACTTGATGAAACGCGATGCACTATACAAACCTGTACATGAGCAGAGAGCACTTCAAGGACAACCAACACTCGACTGCTAACGCTACCCGGATAAGAAAGTTGTCAGAACAATGGCACTCGTGTTTGCTGACTTAAATCTGTTTACCACTCGTTCCTCAGCTCATGTCAACTGTGTGTATGGCTAGCTGAAGATTTGCTTGTAGGCGCACGAAGACACGTTCACGGTAGGAGCACCACATTTTTATCAGCCAAATGCTTCATCCTAAGCCTAAACCAGGCGTGTTCTTATCGACCAGAGAGACCATAGAGAATGTGTTTCATCTGTACAAACCTGGATAAGGTCTCTACGGCAAAGACGCATGACTCAGCAATCTGCGAATGCTCAAGTTTACCTTTCTCGGAATTTTGAGTGGCATAATACACCTCGCTCTCTATCGTTCATCTGCTTGGAAGTGTCGTCTAAATCGCCTACACGTATATCCCGATGAATCTCCTGCTTGACTCAGCCATCTCTACAACTTCAAATGCAACGTGCAATCTCAACCATTAGCCACAGACTTTGTGGAATTCCGTGAATACCTAACGAGTATGCTCGAGCAACCAGACTCTCGCTGTACACGATGAAGCAGCCCAACGACAGAGGCGGTCGTCCATTTCCTTACATCCAAACGAAGACAAGATGGCGAAAGCGTCCGACCGACGAGCTGAAATACCTACGAGCTCAGGTCATCGAGCTGGAGAAGTTGATCGCAAGGTTGAGTCATTCTGACTCAAGAACATTGACAAATAATGAGATGCCTTTAGCTGACAACGAGGCCAAAGAATTTCGGAAGCTCCAAGACGAAAGCCAAGCCAGAAGAATGGATTTTGCATTTGCAGAGAATAGGAAGCTGCGGGCAATGAGAGTAAGCCAACTTCACTTGGCTCGATCGCTCCAGACTGCCATCGACGAGCATACGCAACTGAGAGCACGTAAACTAACATGGCCAACCAACGCTGCGACGTCGGACGGACTGATCTTCACGTTGTTGGATCAAGAAAAGGAGTACCAGTACGCAGCTCTCGACAAGGTGCTGGAAGAAAGTGGGGTTGCACAGATCAATCACTCGCTGTACTCGAGTCTTCTGCTTCATCGAAATCCAAGCGGAGTTTCGTTTCAACACAACGAGGTGCGCATGCTTCCGTTCGCAGTGTCTGAGGTGGCACGCTCAATGCGCTTCTCGATGAGTCATGGGGCAAGAGTTGGTCCGACCGAGCACTGCCGCGAAATTCAAATGTTTGACAACTACTTCCACGCGGTCACGGTGGACACCATTGAGGTTCCAGAGGCCCCACCCGCTGAAGTCCATTCTCGTGTCCTTCAGCTCTGTGTCACTTAACCTGAACGCACGGTCGTATCGTGGTCGGGATATGTGGAATACAGAGGCACAAAATCGATTCGTTTGCTTGAGAAGGCTTGGATCGTGTTGGAGCCCATTTCAATGGAAAAACTCGGGTTGTTTACCATGGAAAACAAGTCGCAAGGCACGTTAATGCGAGTTGTTGTTCGTTTGACTCCTGTCGAGACTGAAAATGGTCCACAGAGTGCAGAGGATGTAGAGAAAATGGCGGACGTTGTTGTACGCACATACCAACGCAAGGAGCAGCGATTGTTTCAAGTGATACTTGAGCAGCTGAAGAGATAGCGTGTGAAAGTATACAAGTAGGATACTTTGCATTGAAAACAGCGTTACTGACCCTTCCTTTCAAGAAACCATCGCCTCACTTGATTGTCCTTACTGCACCATCGCCGCAGGAATCCGCGTGATCGACGGTCTAGCCCAGCTCGTCAAGTACATGTGGTCACCAAAGCGATTTGCTCCTGAAATGATCGGCGTTTGACCCTGTGAGGCTTCGTACACATGGCGGATATCACCAGTCTCCAAGTCCACCGACGCAAATACTCCGAGTCGGTGCACGAAAATCACAGTCATCCACGTCGGCAGCAACGACAGCAACTTGCGCATCTTGACGCTGTCCTTGATATGGTTGAAGATGCCTCCGTCATTACGAGACACCAGTCCAACCATCAGCACCTCCGTCTCGTTCTCACCAGCGCCAACCTTTTCAATCGAGATGTTGTCCGGCTCACCAGGCAAGAAGGCAAAGTCCTTAACCTTCCTCGTTGCGAAGTCGAAGCGAACGACCTTGTTCTGGAACATCATTGCGATCAGCAAGCCCGATCCGTCCTTATCCAGTGTCAATCCGTTCGGGAAGCCCATTGCGCTCGTCTCCACCATCACCCTCTCGGTCCGTGGGTCGAAGCGCAGCAAGTAGCCCGTCGGCATCCTTTCCAGGAACTCGAGCACGACTTTGTTGCGCTGGAAGCGACGCGAAGACTCCGTGACGTAAATCTCCCCCGTCTCCTGCACCACCGCGATCCCATTGAGGAAATTCACGTGTTCGTCCCCAACGCGACTAAACACGAGCGTGCGCTTGCCATTGGCGTCGAACAGCATCAAACCCTTGTAGGCGTCCGCCACGAGCAGCACTTGGTCTCCAGGGAACAACTTGGCGTCCGGAATTCTCTTGAGCAGTTTGGCGTAGGGCTTGGCGGCTGCAAACACAAGTCCCAATGGACGTCCACAGGTCGGTTCCATGTCCAGAGAGCCGCAGCCGGGGACATCGCGTCCAGTTCTGGAGAAATTGCGGAGCTCGTCAGCTTGAACTCCAAAACTCGCGAGGCGGCCGTCCGATAGCCCCACGAACGCCACTCCGTCCTGACTCACCGCCAACGACTCGGCACTCAACGCTTGATTGAGGAAGAGACTCTGGGCCATTGGGGCGCTGAACAATTGCGTGTCCTTGACGAGCATTTTGGTCTCATCGTAGCGAGCTTCCTGCTGGCTGGTGCGCAGTTCGTAGTTGAAATTCAGCGGCTGCGGATCCAC
The DNA here is from genome assembly GCA_000468175.2 of Phytophthora cryptogea. Classification (NCBI taxonomy): domain Eukaryota; phylum Oomycota; class Peronosporomycetes; order Peronosporales; family Peronosporaceae; genus Phytophthora; species Phytophthora cryptogea. Next base: position 10,602 of record KV742916.1, read on the forward strand.
TTCGCCCGGGTATTGGTCCAGAGCTGAGGACAGCAACATGACGAAGAAACATGCGGCCAGGAGCTCTCGGGACAGGAAGTTGCGTAACGGCTGCATCGGGACACGAACGATTCACGAATGACGTCAGTGGGAGGAAGAGGGGGACTCGTGTACCACATTGTTGGTACAACTGAAGATTACGTGGAGGACACACATCAACATCAACAGGTAAGGTGAACGTGTTCAAATGACTGCTACCTCTTCGGCCCTGGAGGTGTCGAGTATGCGGTTTTCCAGCGCTTGGTAGAGCAGAGCGAAGTTGCGACGGTAGGTGCCAATGACGAGGTCGGACATTTCGTCAATGTGTTGCTTTTCTTCCTCTTCAGAGGCGAACTGGAGGATGGGAGCCACGCGAGCAACGCTCTTGAGACGGCAGCCAGGGATACTGAGGGTTCTGCCATGTCGTTTGAAGCGGTGAGGCTCGGCAACGACCCAGCCTTTCTCTTCCAAGCGGACGAACATGGGGCCCTCGATCTCGACGTACGCAGACCAGATGACGACGGTGCGGGTGGCTTCAGAGAATTCTCGCTGGACGAGTCTCGCCTTCACTTGTACACGTCGACCCCGCGGCAGCTCCAGCTTGTCGGTCGTAGCGGCGTGTAGATATTCGTCACCTTTCCGCAACTTGTTGCAGCGTCCCACTGCAGCTCCGTGGCTGTGAAAACCCCGAATCGCCCCAACTACATTTGACACAGAGAACGGTAGCAACCGTTCTTCACCACCTTGAAATGACACACCATGCGGGTCGTCCTCAGCTTGCAGAATGGTGTCGTTTTCGTACGTCACATGCTTGACTCCACAACTCTCCAGAACGCTGTCCGTTCGAGCGTATTGGCGCTCCAAGCCTTCGTCAAGTATGGCGAACAACAACTCGTCCGGCAAACTCGTTGGGCGTGGTCGCCCTGCGTCGCAGCTAAACCAACATCTCTCCTGGCACACTCTCTTGAGACGCTGGTCGATAGTAGTTTCCAGCGCCCGAGCCACTTGCAGTTGTCCTTCCAGCATCGATCAAAGATTCAGATTCTCCATTAGTGCTACATTGGCCAGCGAACTCTGTCTTGCAGCAAGGACCTCCCATGTTTCATCGTCCTTGAGCTCCAAAGTCGCAGTTGTTGCCAGATCTTCTGGGACCGGTTGACGCAGCACTGCCAGCTCCTCCTCGAGGTCAACCACCTGCTGTCGCAAATACTCGAGCTCATGGTTGGGCCTCTTTCGCAGTCGTCCTTGGCGGATCGTGTACGGTGTAGTTCGTTCGCTCTTCATCACGTTTGACAAATTTGCAGACGTGGGGAGTGTCGAGCAGGACTGGATTCTGAGCACCGTGGTATGGATTGGACACCTTGACTCCTATACCGGTAAGTGCCACATCAAGTCCATGAAAAGTCCATGAACACTGCACTGCAGTCATGCCAGCTATAATATTGTTGTTGCTATGTCAAGCCATTCCAACGAAAAGTAAAGTACTGCTTTCAGACGTGATAAGTGGTAGAGTTCCTAGACTTGATCGCTTCTATTATTCCGTTTAACGCTCATTCACGACGGTCTCGGTCACGATGACGCTCACGGCTGCGACTACGACTACGATCTCGGTCTCGATCGTAGTAGTCGCTGTTAGGGCGGTGAGAGCGGTAGGGTCTGCTTCGGTCAGATCGACTGTGGTGGTGGGCTCCATTGCGGTAGTGATCGCTGCGCTCCCGAAATCCACCGCGCTCTCCTCTTTGGCGCGTATTTCGATGCTGTTCGTTGCCCTTGCCACCGTTCGCCGCTGCGGCTGCTGCCATGTCTTCGTGGTGGCGCTTCTTTGACTGGTACTCGTGCGTGGACGACACACAAAACTTTGGCAAACTGCAAAGACAACAGGAGCACCCATTAGTCAAGATTGCAATCATCGCCTCTGACAAATGGCGATCAACTTACTCGCGCGGCTTGCACGTCTGAACACGCCAAAAGTAGTCATGATCCATAGCTTCCGCGGCCGAGATTCGCTTTGCGGGGTCTAATTGCAGTAGTTTCTCCATCAAATCAATTGCATGTGGTGGGAAACTACAAGTGACAAAAAATCCAAGCGTCAACAACAAGCGAGGTACATTAGCCATCGAGCAAAAGCTTACTTTTTGAATCGCTCTCGCAATGGTAACACGTATTTGTCATCCATCTGGAAGCTTTCAGCACTGGGAAGCTTGAAAAACCCTGGCCAACTTTCCTCCGTTGGCATGCCACATAGTCCGAAAATCAATTGCAGCTATAAGGTATTCGCAAGCCACGAAAAGGTCAGCAGTGACTCGACCGTTAGCAAATTATCATTAGATCGCAAACCTGTTCGATTTCAGTCTTGCCCTGAAGAATTGGTTTTCCAAGTAGCAGTTCGCCGAAGATGCATCCAATCGACCAAATGTCCACAGAAAAATCGTAGGACGTAGAGCCCATCAGTAGCTCTGGCGGTCGGTACCACAGCGTCACGACCTTGTTTGTATACCTTCCTGCCTTGGCGTTCACTTCATTCCAGAATCTTGACAGACCGAAATCGCCCACCTTTAGCATGCCTTGATTGTTCAACAGCAAGTTCGAGGCCTTAATATCACGGTGAATGATTTTATTCCGGTGCATGAACGCGATGCCTGTCAAAAGCTGCCGCATGTAGCACTGGATCTGCGTGCGCGTGAACTTAACGCGTGGGTGGTTCAGTAAACCAGAAAGGTCGTGCTCCATATACTCAAATGCGAAATAAAGCGGAGGTCGTTTGCCTTCTTTAGGTGGAGCTGCCACATGCGCATCATAGAAGTACATACACAGATGAGAGAAACTTTCAAGAAATGCCACATGGCAAAGTTAGCGTACCACTTGATGACACGATTTCCTTCAGCTCAACAATGTTTGGGTGCTTGAGGAACTTAAGAATTTTCATCTCGCGGATTGAAGTCACAGGGAACTAAAACCCACAACGTCAAAACACTTGTCTAAACCACAATAATCTATTGCACTGCCGTACCCCGTTCTTTTCGACATCCGGCCGCAGCTTTTTCAACGCCACAATATCCTTCGTCACCTTATGCTGACACTTGAACACCTCACTACACCACCACCAATTAACACCCACCTCTCTCACATACACATCTTACTTACAAAAAATCCCAACGTACCCATACGTCCCGGATCCGACCTTGTCGATGATGCTGTAGTTGTCAATGTCTCCAATGTAAAACCTGGGTTTCTTCGCCGGCACCTCTCTCACCATATCTGCAGCACTGATCTCCTTTTCTCTCACTGCGCTCCTCATGGAGGCAATCACAGACGACGAGGAGGCGTCCGTCGTGGCTGTCAAATCCGTCGCAGCTCCTGCATCTTCCCGTTCATCGTCTCCGTCTTCTCCTCCACTCTCCTCTCTCTCCATAGACGTCTCAGGTGGTGGAGGCAAGTCCTCCGTGTCAAATACAGCTTGTACTGCCGCTTCTAAAGCTCCTGATAACTCTAATTGAATTTTGGCACTTGGAGGCGAAAAAGGAGGAGGCGGAGGTGGTGGTGGCGTCCCCAATGGACTCGTCACCGGTGGAGAAGGAGGCGGAGGAGGCGTAGGGAACGTCTGGGGCTCCACCGCCTCGTCTGCGCTCTCCACGCTGCGTGCATCGTCCTGCTCGTCCTCATTCTCCTCCAGAGGTCGGTACTTGGGCGGCGTATGGGACGGCGGGGGCGGCGCTGGCGGATCGTCCGGGCACGGAGGCAACGGAGACGAGAAACAGGAGCTTTGCTGGCTTTTGGCTCGGGAATTGACGTCCGGAGTGGCCAAACTCAGTACGGGAGGTGTACGCGTCGTTTTTGGAGCTTTGAAGGCGCTTTTCGAGGGTTTCTTGGGGTGCAGAGGGGCACCAGTCGACGCAGAAGACGGAGACGAATGAGATGGAGGCGGTGGGGGTGGAGAAGGAGGCGCTGGGGGCGCGGGAGACGGCGGCGCGGCGGCGTCCGCCATGGACGCTTTGTGCTTGTTGGCGGAGAATGAAATAGTCTGAATTGTGATTTGGCCGATACAAAAATATGCGTTCTGTAGCCATGTACTCAAATGGAACATGGCTACATGCAACTGCAACTTGGCGTAACGGCTCGTGCGACGATTGAAGAGGCCTGCAACGTGGCGCCTTCCGTCTCCATTCCTCACTTGAGCGTTGGGAAGCGAATGCCGCAGCGTTTGCAGGCGTCGGAGAAGCTGCTGGTTGGAATTGGTTCTTCGTCTTTGGACGGCAGTGCTGGACACGTGAGAATGGGAGACCTAACGGAGCATCAGCGACAGAGTACGTGCAATTTGAGGAGACTGTGGCTCTGTGCATTTGATTGATGAGACGTTTTCATGTGCAGACATCGAGTTCTACTTGTACGTGTTCCTGGGCGTCGTGATCGCGCTGGCTGTCGGCTCCATTTTGCTGTACTGCGTCCACCAACGTCGTCTGCAGCGCTTCGAGCAGCAGGACAACAGCACCAACAACATGCACCGCCATTTACTCGAAGATAGCGTTATTCTGGATGGACAGGAGGAGTGGCAGTGCTCGGTGTGCTATCACGAGAACCATCCAGCCAAGAGAGAGTGCCTCATGTGCGGAACACCGGAAGGTAGGGACTGCAGTCTGTTCTATCATCGAAGCTGTAGAGCTGCTCACCTTCCTACCAATGTTCGTTTGTTTAGTTATATCCCAAGGAGTGGCGATATCGACACCAACAGGCCCGAAGCAAGCCAGAAAGTCAATTCAGCTTCTAACAAGTGACTCCACCGAGTCAATCGCAGCACTTGCAGCTCGGAACCGCTCGTTTCATGTCCGGCGTCTCAACGAAATGAACTTGAGCCAACGCCAACGTAGCGCTCGGCGCCGCCACTTGTGGCAACGTGAGAGAACTCCCGACGGTCAATTCCGCTGGGTCCGAATGAACCACTGCCAGCCGTCTCGCTTCAGCCAATTTGCCTCAACCATCCGGGCTAGTTTGCCAACACCTGCAACTTCACTCCTTGCTGGCACTGCTGGAGAGAACGAGCGATTATCTGCACCCGCAGGCTATGCTTTCAGCCCCGACGCTGAGTCGCAACTTTCTACTTCCCCGCTGTCGATAACCCAAGTTAGCCAAGGCAATAGAGGAGACCTGGGCGTGGAGACGGAGCTTACCATGGTCAAGTCTGCGGTTGCCGATGGAACGTACTCGCCCACAATCCGAAAAAACGTCCGTGGCAGCCGTTGTCCCGTTAATTGTGACGATCAAACTGCTTCAGCTGTGAGCTCGGACGATGCATTGATAGCACTTCCATCCGTTGGTTATGTCCGGCATGTAAACGAGCAAGGACAAGCAGAATGGGTGCCCGCAGACTCGCTCGTGCACGAACGCGCAACAGTAACTGCGATCGATGTGGAAGAGTTCCCCCGAGCTACCAGCTTCATCGACTTTGAGTCCGTTGCTGCATTGCCATTCCGACCCAAGGTGCGCTGGTTCCTGAGAGAACTGGACAAGGTAGCTGTGCCCTGGGGTGAAGGGCATCTTCTTCTCAAGATCCGTCGTGAAGCCGTTCTTAGTGAGTCCATGCACTTACTGATGCTGGTGCCAGCCTCTGATCTCCGACAACGCTTGCGAATCGAATTTATCGATGAGCCAGGATTGGACGCAGGAGGTTTGCTGCGTGAGTGGGTTCTGCTTTTGTGTGAACAGCTCTTTGACGAGAGCTACGGGCTGTTCCAGAGAACGCAAGCGGATCAGTCAGGGTACTGGATCAATTCAACCTCACGGGAGATTCACCGTGATCACCTGCACTGCTTCCAGTTTGTCGGGCGGTTGCTCGCAAAATGCCTTTTGGAGGGGCAATTGATGACGGTGCACCTCGCACTCCCGCTTTTGAAGCATCTTTTGGGTGTCCCGATCTCTTTCTCCGATTTGGAGTTTCTCGACGCAGAGCTCCATCGCCATGCTCTCTGGTTGCGCGATAACGAGGGTGCCGAAGCTCTCGCGCTCGACTTCACAGTGCAACGGCAGAGTACTGATGGTACTGTCATCACTGAAGAGCTCAAACCTGGCGGCAAAGACATCTCAGTAACGGATGCCAACAAGGAAGAGTACCTGACACTGCTGCTCAAACACAAAATGTTCGGTGGAGTGCGCGAGCAACTCGAGGCACTACTGCAAGGTCTGTATGATGTTCTTCCGCGCACGCTTCTGGCTGTTTTCGACTACCAAGAAATGGAGCTGCTATTATGCGGCGTGCCATCGATCGATGTTGCGGACTGGGAATCGCACACTGATATCAGATACATCCACGCTGAGCAGGGCTTCAACAAGCCCTCCAGTTCTGAACGCCAAGTCGTGCAGTGGTTCTGGGACGCTGTGCGTGCATTCTCACAAGAAGAGCGTGCTCGACTGCTACAGTTCGTCACCGGCACTTCGCGAGTCCCTGCCGAAGGATTCCGAGCGCTGCTGAGCCACGACGGCCGCATCCGACGCTTCGGTCTTCAGCTGGTGGCCATCGGTGCTCCACCCACCGGCCTCTACCCGAAAGCTCACACATGCTTCAACCGCCTCGACCTCCCAGTCTACACCTCTTACGAACAACTCGTCACGTACCTCACGCTCGTCATCAACATGGAGATCACGGGCTTCACCATGCAGTAACCAAGCAACCAAAGAGTCACAGACAGTCGGGAGGTGAACGTACATGTATCGATATATCTATATGGCGCGTCGAGCAGCCATGGCCCGAGCGTTTCGTTTAGTTGTTGACCGAGAACTTGTGGCCGCACTTCTTACACTCGTAGAAGACCGTCTGGCCCTCATCGGCCGAGCGCAGCTGTAGCGTGTAGTAGTCCATCTCTGGGTTGTTACACTTGGGACACGTCTCCTCCACCGTGGCGCGGGCCGGACCCGTGACTTCGCTCATGACCTTCTCCGTGTTGAGCCATTTGGGCGTAGGTTTGTCCTCACTCTTGGTCACCACGGAGAGCGACGGCAGGTCTGCACAGAAGGAAATGATAGAAACATTAGGGAAAAGTGTCCATTATTCACAAGACGAGGGACATAACGCACCTTGGTAGCGACAACGGTACTCGCAGGCGGAGCACACGATGCTGTTCGTGTCTGGGTGGTCCAGGATCGTGCCGCAGTGTGGGCAGAAGGCTGGGCCTGTGGCCGTAGCGCTCGAGGCGAAGAACTCGGTGGACATGGCTGCGATTAAGGCGGCAAATACGTCAATGGTTGCCTTTCAGCCAATAATCTGGATGCTGGATTAAGTACGAATCGGTGGCTCTGCATAGTCTCCAAACAAACCTATGCCCGCAGGAATTACATTTTTTTAAGGGGAATCCCAAATGACGTCCATTTTTTTTTTAAACTAATTCCAAAAGATACCCAACTAAAATACTTGGTACACTCAAAGTTTTATGTATGAAGATTAAGTGCAAAATCGACTTGTCAGTATGCAGGTCTAGTCTACGAAAACCACTCGCTCCAGGCGAAATCACCACGCTGCTGCGCATTTTGAGACGTGGCTGAGCCGTTGTGCGTGGTGCGCTTGGCTGCTACCTCAACGCGACAAATGGGACAAGAATTGCCAATCTGCAGCCACTGGTGCAGGCAGGCCGTGTGGAACATGTGCTGCGTTCAAAAGGGTAGACGCTGTTAGATCGACAGTTAGTAGAGGAACGTGTCAGCTGAATATCGTACTTGACATGGCATCCGTGTGACCTTCATACCGATCGACATATCCACTTGGCAAATAACGCACTCGCGAGCATCCTTCCGCACGATGATGTCCGCCGAAGCACTCTCGTCGTGCTTTCCACGGAGAAACTCCACAAAGCTGTGAATACAGTAGGAGTGTAAAGCGTTTGTACGTCACTTCCCTACATCTTACAGAGTCCTCTATGCACTACGTACCCTTTGCCGTGTTTTGCGCTCATCATGAATGAGGGAATCGTCACGTCTTTGCTTTCGCCGGTTGAATCCGTCATAGTATACGGCCACACATCGACTGTCTGAACGATAATTACGCCTGCAGCACCCGCGGCTTGAGCTCGAAGGACCTTGCGAGCAAACGTACACCCTCCACGTTCCATCACCACAATCTGCAGAGAAGTAAGCGACCAACTCGAGTGAGTGAAGAGAAAACTCGAGTCATAACCGTCTTCTCCATGCAAAACCCCACCTTGTCGTTGATTTCGCTAGCGTTTCGAAAAGGACCAGCACCGTCGAAAGGGTCAGCGACTACCACGTTACGCTCTTTAAGCGACTCGCACGGGCCAAAGTTTCCCGGAACAGCAATTACCTGCCTCGGCGTTCAAATAAGCAACAACGAAGCGATCAACGAATTAGTTTGCTTGCCACCTTGGCAAACTATTCAAGCGAGCTGCAACAACTCACCTCGCCCTTGATACCCTTCACAACGACCGCCACCTCAATCGTCGACGCCTGATCCGCCAAGAACGATCCCAGATTTTTAACTGTTGTTACCGCAACCACCTTAATTAATCAACTGCGAATCATCATCTGCAGGTCACAACACCAACTTTGCGTCCTTACCAGCCTCATCCGATGCCGGTCGACGCGCTCCTGAATCGCCTCCACCTCCATTCCATTCGCCACCCATCTGGGACAACAAACGCATCACCATCGTCTGCAGCTCCTGTACATTCGTCTCGGAGCCAAACATTGCGGGGCTTGCATCCTTAAAATTGCAGCAATATCACACAACTTTCTGCCTTAGAATGCGTTGCATTGCCTCTCACACTTAAACGAACAAGTCAGCATCAAACCTGCCCCGCCGCCGATGTCTGTCGACTCTCCAGTTCACAACCGCAGACCAAGCATCGCTTCCCGTCTGCAACAGCAATGGGAAACCGTAACCAAAATCAGTACTTCGCTTCGTTGTCGACATCCCCATGGGCCCCCTCCCTCACCGGACGTTCTGGCTTGAGGCACTTCGTTGCAATCTCTGCAGAAGAGTTCGGCAGGCGGCGCAGAAGCAGCCGCGGCACTCTGTCAAGCAGTTAAAGTTAGTAAGATCAAGTGTCGAGAGGCCAGAGACGCCAAGACGCGGCGCACATCCGCAGCGGGAGGACCCGTGAACGCCAAGTCATCGAACGACGCCATCGCGAATTGAAAAGTGAGCGAGACGAAAGGCGAAGACCCCGTCCAAACCGATCAAATGTAGCCATGTGTCAGTGACTTGCTGTTTCTGGTTTGCCGCTTTATAAATGTATGATGCCTGCCATTTGCTTGCGCATGTTGCCGCTGCCCCCTTCGGGTCTGGAGTTTGTTTCTCGCCAGTTGGACGCGAAATTGGCCTTTAGTGAAGGAATGTGTGAAGGAGGATTACGTAAAACCAACATTGGCAATGAGCAGCGGCGACTTTGCCTGCCTGCATGCCAGCCTGATTATGATAGTCTCGTCCTGGGAAGCACGCAGTTGCAGTTGGTGGGACACGGGATTGCAGCGACCGGGCGAGGCTGGCGCGCAATAATGCTGGAGACGCTGGTGACCGGCCGCCGTCTGGGCAGGCCGCGCAGATCTGCGATGCCAAAAATCTCGACGAGGGCGCCGAGCTGGCCACGAGGAACCTCAAAATTCCCAGGCCGGCGCCGAGACCAGTGCGCTGGACGCCGCGCTTTTTTCGGGGCGCAGGAGACTTGCTCGTGAACGTCGTCGGAACGAATTAAAAAGTTGGAGCGCGGCGAGAGATCGGCTCGGGCGGTTCGTCTGCTGCTTGGAGCGCTGGTCACCACGCGCTGCCTGGGGAAGGCTCCTTCCCTGCACGGCGCGTCAAGTCGCGTGCCGGATGGTTCTGCTGCATCGGATACCGGCGGAGTATCTCGAGATTCCTGCGCCATTTTGCCTGCAGGAGAG
>KV742916.1:20548-31809 GCA_000468175.2 Phytophthora cryptogea
CCTACGTGGCGGCCCGGCACAGAGAGGGTTGCGTCCTGGCGCCACTAGGACAGGGGCCTCGGCGCGCCATTCTCCGCTCCATGGCGGCGGCCTTCCAACGCTCTCTCCATTGACCCATGCAAGTTGCAGGAGGATGTGGAGCGACTGCTTTTTTACCAAATGCACCGTCCAGCGCGTCAACGCCCACAAACGCCGTGATCGGCGTGCAACAGCTGACTTGTTTCAAGCGAGTTGCAAGTCGGTGGGCGTCATTACGCCTTTTGCGCTCTAGTGCACACTCCTCGCACCGAGACAACACCCTTTCAAAGAACCCACACACATCCACCCCCCAGCCATGACCGGAGTCGAACTCCGCCATAAACGCAAGCAGCCGACCACCTCGGCCGACGCCTTGGACACCGTCAGCCCCGCCTCCAAGCAGCTCGAGACCGACGACTTGTACGATGTACCCGTCGGCATCGCCACTGACCGCGGCGGCAAACTCAACCAGGAGGTGCGTACCTTCATTCCTATACGGCCTTACTGCCCTTGTCGAGTTCTCACACGCTCTCCTTCTACAGGACGCATACTTCATCGGAGGCAAAGTCGTCGAGCGCCTCACACTCAACGGCTACTCCAGCTCGGCCAGCGGCTGCTTCGGTATCTTCGACGGCCACGCCGGAGACCGCGCCTCGCGCTTCTGCGCCGAGAACATTTTCCCTCGGATACTCGAACAGCTCTCGTCCGAGTCCACCGTGAACGACGCCATTACCAACGCCGTCCGAGCACTTGGTACGTCCGTCATGCTACTCCGCTATGTGTAACTTTGTCTGACATCTCTGTTTGCTTCCTCCAGATGCCGACTTCTGCACAATTGCTCGCAACAGCTCCAACTCCGCAATTGCCACCGCTGCACGCAGAAGCCACGGCCGCTCGTTCGCCACGGACGACGGCTCCACACTCCTCGTCGCCATGGTGCGCGACGGACTCCTGCACGTCGGCAACGTGGGCGACTCCCGAGCCGTGGTCGTCACTCGCAACGGAGACGCCATCGCCATGTCGTTTGACCAGAAGCCCAACCGCAAGGATGAGCGTGAGCGGCTCGAAGCCAAGGGTGCCTTCATCACGGGCAAACCCGACTTCATGTACAAGATGTGGCCGCTGAAGAAGATGCTGGACGTCCCACGCGTGAACGGCCAGCTAGCCGTGTCGCGCTCCATCGGCGACCTGTCTCTCAAGTCCTACATCTCGTGCGACCCAGAGGTGCAGACACGCAAGATCTCCAAGAACGACCGGTTCCTCATCCTCGCCACGGACGGGCTGTGGGACGTCGTCACCAACAAGATGGCGGCGCAGCTGGCGTCGAGGTTCAAGGACCCGCAGGCCGCCGCGGACGCGCTCGTAGCGCTCGCGCTGGAGCGCCACACGACCGACAACGTCACCGTCATGGTCGTGAAGCTCGAAGCGTACGACTTCAGCACGAGCCGCACAGACGTCACCACCGACTAAGATGGCACTCCCTCACACACACATCGAGTAGGCATCGGGACGCTCGCTACACAGTTATTTAGTCTGTCTTTAATGTTAATGCTAAGTTACTCTTTTCCACAGCCAAATGCTTTGCTGCAGCGTTGCCCTCCGGAGTCGAGGGATTATTTTCCGTTCGAGGATTCCTCGAAAATCATCCCTTCAAGATCATCAAATGTAGCCATCTCACCACTCGACGTCGCACCTAGTCCGCCACCCCCAGTACATTCATCCTACCGTAACCTCTCTTTAAAGTACGCCGATCGGTGGTACCTCCTTTCTCAGTCTCATTTCGCATACAGGAGCCCAGTGTAACAGCCGACTCGATGCCGGCGCTGGAAGTGTTCGGGCGCCGCAGCCGCGTGGTGGGCAGCGACGACTTGTACTGCCCCGCGCTGTTCCTGCTGCTGTACCAGCTGCCGTTGACGCTGCTCTGCGTGCTGTACGCGAGTCTCTGGCGTCGCTGCTCGTCCACGTCGCTGGACGATAGCGGCCTCCCGTTCTGGTACATTCTGGGCGCGGCGCCGCTTCTCTTCTTCCGTGGATGCATCTACCTCATGATCATGCACGTGTCGGCCAAAGGGACCATCGTGGACCACGAGCGTCGCGTGCTCATGCCGCGGATGCTGCAAGTTCACACGCTTTGGTCCGTTCTGCTCTTCGTCTACGGACTCGCGGGCGTCTGCTCGTGGTACTATCGAGACATGTGTTATCCGGATGCGCGGTTTGTCCTGGTACGGTGTATACAAATAAGAAAGTGTGTGCTATTGATAGAAAGCTATTTTTAGGAACTGACGATGATTACGGTGGTGGAATGATTAGGCGGTGGGCGGGTTCCTCGTGGCGGAAGTGAGCTTCACCTTCTCGCTGGGCGTGTGCATCTTGGGCGACGTACGGCCTGAAGACTCGATCGAGGAGGAGAAACCTCCAATGGCGTCTCCTGCGCTGGACTCTTATGGTAACGCTGTTGATTCTGAACGTCAATCGTTATTGGACGGTACGTTGGGCCTGGGCAAGGCCGAACGGGGGAACACTCGTGGCTGATGGAGTTTTGTGTTGTTGTTGCGTTGGCCAGAGGCTGAGCGAGCTGTACCGAGCTCGGATGTGTATGTGCCGCATAGTCAACGACTCTGGAAACAACGATGCACGCGCTGCTGCATGTGCATGCGCTGCTTTACGTGCAACTTGTTCGGTGGGGCTGGAACCCGTCATGACAGCATGTCTGTGGTGGCGAAGGTGTTCTCGAGACTTTTCTACGGCAGTCCGGATCTTGTGATTTCGGATATCGTCGCTGGTTTCGTGTTGTTAGCTGCAGTTCAGGCGTATGAAGACCATCATGAAGTCATCGCCACCTCACCGCACAGAGAAGGAGATGAAGAGGAGGAGGAAACGTTGGGGAAGATTCGAGCTCGAATCCGTTCCAGCACGAGCAAGATTAAATTGCTTGCCGATCGTCCTGCAGCTGCTAGAACAGCATCGGCAAGTAGCACGTCAATTCTATCAACGTCATCGCAAGCGTCGACTGTGGACGGCGAGGAACCGAACCGATTTATCTCGATTGATATCCCTTCGTCGACAGAATCCCAAGATCAGCAGCAGATGAAAAAGGAGGACGCCAGATTCGGGAACTCGCGCAAACCCTTCTACTACCATCCGTCGGACCCGCACCTCAATGACGTGGATCTGACAGAAAGACTGAAGGAGTTTGCCCATTTCTCAAAGTATGCCATTGGCATCTACGGATGGATGCTGTACGTGTGGTCTCACCCCTGGAGCGGCACGCTTCGACTTGCGTTTTCGTGTCTGCGTCGACATTTGCCGTGGGTGCACGGTGACAACTGGTTTCATTTGGGCCAGACAGCATTACAGCTTGAAACCAAGATTCGCAGTGATGACATTGTCTACGCTAGTTTCCGCAACTCAGTGTACCAGCCAGCGTTCGCGGTGATGCTTGATCACGAGCGTAAAGAGGTGGTTCTTGCGATCCGTGGTACGCTATCTCTTGAGGATTGCCTCACAGATGCTATCGCTTACGGTATGTCCATGGACGATGTGGCTGACCGCTGGGGATGTGATGGTACGGGTGAGTACGCGCATCAGGGGTTCCTAACTTGCGCCGAGTCGATATATCTGGAACTTAATCGTCTGGGCATCCTAGAAATGCTTTTTGACGAAAAATCGACGGCGGCCATTGCGACCAGTGGAGTAAACGTTTGTGAACGTGGTGCGTTCCACGACTACGGTCTTGTTCTTACAGGCCATTCACTTGGAGCTGGCACCGCTGTATTGTTGTCGGTGATGCTACGCCCCAAGTACCCTCAGCTTCGCTGTTTCGCCTTCAGTCCACCCGGCTGTACCATGTCTCCTGGACTTGCAGAACGGTGCGCAGCTTTCACATACTCGGTTGTGGTTGGTGACGACATCATTGCTCGGTCGTCCCTCACCTCGGCTGAGGCATTGCGTGACCACGTGCTTGACCTGATCGGAAGGAGCAAGGTAAACAAAGCCGCTATCCTACGACAGGTGATATCGTGGCGCAACCCGGATGAGCTACTACACAGAGGCTCTGATGAGCATTGTGCGTTTGACGACGACGGTGATGGCAATGAATCATTACGAGTTCGTTCCCCGTTCATCGCGCACCTGTCCAATTATCGCACGATGTTGCAGCGCATCCAGGAGTCTGAGCCGATTCATGAGCTGACCATCCCAGGACGTGTTGTGCATCTCAAGCGAGTGGTGCGTGCCAAGGGAGCAGCTGGATGCTGGGTGTGCTGTCGTCCTGGAGGTGGCGGCATTTGCTGCACCTCACGCACCAACTACCGCTTTGCGTGGGCTGCAGAAGGTCAGTTTAGCGAGATCCGCATCGGACGCACCATGCTGGACGACCACTTCCCGGACAAGGTGCACTACGTGCTCCAAGACTGTGTCAAGCGGATGCGCAAGCACGAGCATGAGAGCGAGTGCCTGTAGAATTGATTCTATTTAGTGGGCAGGGCGTGGGGCTTGTTACTCAGAGAGCAGAACTATTTGAACGAAATAAAGGTCCATGCACGTTGCTTCGTCGCTGCCAGTACGATTACCGCGGGGTGCGGCCGCATACGACGCATTGAAGCACGTCGGCAGCGTTCGTCTTCGTACACAAGCTACATGTCCACATCGCTGCTTGCGTAAGGTGTTGTAGCGGTGCTAAAGTTGAAGCTGGAGCTGGGGATACTTGTGTCACGACAGGAGCAGGAGGAGCAGCGTATACGCCTCCATCATTGCTACTGATGCTGCTGACGCTGCTGGTGCTGCTAGAATGCTGATATCCGTTGGAGATGATTCCTTGGTACCGATTCGGTGTATCGGGCTGAGAAGCTTTCTGGATGCGAGCCGACATGTCCGCTTCTGAGTCAGCCGAGTACAATGGCGGATAGGAAACGGGTGCTGGTCTCGGTGGAGGAACAGGTTTCGCCGTAGCAGTACGAAGTTCGTCCTCTAAGACTCGAATCCTCCGCAGCGCCGCCGCCATGGCATTCTCCATGTCTTCCTGCCCACTACTGGACGTCACAGTATTATCACCAGAGTCGTCTGCTGCATACACTGGTGGGCTTGGGTTGCCTGCAGGCGACGATGGTAACGGGGCACCTCGGAAGTAGTAGGACGTCCATAGTGTGACTTGGCGAAGAACAGCCTGCGAGTCAGGCAATAGCGCGCTTGTGCTGCTGGCACGGTAGAACGGATTAACAAAATGGTCATCTTGAAGCAAAAGCGCGTAAAGTGAAGGTGTTCGCTCACGAACGCTCCAAGCACTGCGTTCACGCTCACAGTTGCCGAGGAAAGTGCCATATTTCCCTGAAAAGAGCGCGTCCGCCATTGCTTCTAGCAAACGCTCGTTGAACTCAAAGTATGTCGGGAAGATGCGGATTAGCTGCCACACGCAGTCCAAGAACTGCAAGAAAATAGGCGCCTGCTGATCGTCATCGTCTTCAGCTTTGCCGGGTGCAACACGGTCCTGAAACTTGTGTCCTGGACGAACCCATTCCTTCTCAATCACCTCCAAAAAGCCTCGACGCGTGCGATAGTGAGCGTCGACCAACAGCTGCGCAATTCCACACAATTGAGCTGTACGATCCCAGCCATCGCTGCAGTGCACAACCACAGTAGTAGCTTGGGCCTCCATCGCGCGTGCTACCTGCAAGGCTCCACTGAGGACGCGGCGCACATGTGAAAGCCACTTTGTATCTTCGACGCGTGCTCCCCACGATAAATCCATCGACTCGGTATTGGTTGTCTGAGCCATAAAGCCGCCGAGTCCACGCACGGCCTCGATACTCTCGCGCATCGCATGAATATTTCCGATATTCAGGAAAGTTACGCGCGCATGAGCAAGGTTTCCACTCTCAGTGCCACCGCCCGTGAGATTATTCACTCGTGCATTCAACTCCGGACGACAGTCAGCGATCCAAATCTTGCGAGTCGGACTTCCCGAATACAGCGATGTCGAACCTGACGAAGCACGAGCAATGTGAAGCAAATACTGTTCGTCCGCAGGGTTCTGAGCATGTAAAATCCCGCGCTTGGGCTGCGCGCACCGCCACAACGCAGCGCCGTTGTGCGCGTGCACGTAGCTGCAAACCGGCAGTCTCCCCTTGGATCGGAACGAAGCCACTGCGCCGACCTCCGAGTCGCTAGCAGCTGCAGGCACCACAAGTTGTCTCGGATATGTCGGACACATTGCGAACGCAGCATTCAGCTTCGTCACTCGGTACGGACTGCTCCTGTCCTTCAGCGCGACGCCCATCCTGGCAAAGTCTTCGTACAAGTCGTAGAGCTGGTGTGCCTGTAGATCCTCCTGTGTCGGCCCCATGGACGTGAAGGCAAAGAGACTCAATGGGGAGTCCACATAAGCGTAACGATTCAACGCCGGCAGTAACCTGGTCACGTCTCCTCCGAGCGTCCAGGACCTCAAGTCCTTAAACTTGACGACGAGTCTTGAAAGCGTCAAGCCTCCTCCGTTGTTGTACCCGTTCATGGACCTGGACGCGGACGCCGTCGCTTGAGGGTACGAGAGTCTGGCCACTGCCGCTCTGGGCATCCCTCGTAGTGCCGTGTCCAGGAGTCTGTGGAACCCTCCAACGCCTCTCAATGAGGAGCTTTGGGGCTCGAACCGCAGTCGGAACGTGGTGATGTGGAGCGTTCCAGGGATGTCCGGGAGGTTGAGAG
Organism: Phytophthora cryptogea; assembly: GCA_000468175.2. Classification (NCBI taxonomy): domain Eukaryota; phylum Oomycota; class Peronosporomycetes; order Peronosporales; family Peronosporaceae; genus Phytophthora; species Phytophthora cryptogea. Next base: position 27,263 of record KV742916.1, read on the forward strand.
CTCCTGGGAAGACAAAGGAGCAGTTGACACTGGTGACCGACGTCTCTCCTGGCAGGACATGGGGACTATTGTCACTGGACAGAGTGGAGTGCAGTGGGGACATGTCAAAGGACGAAGAGGAGGAAGAAGAGGGAGACACTTGAGGAACTGGAGAGACACTGGGGACGGGGGAAGGCGCCAGTGACTTGGGGGCCAACGCCATGACACGCGCCATCCGAGCGTGATGCGAGCATTGGCCTGAAGAGTCCGTGGCGGGGGACGAACAGCGCGCCCCCGTGTGGGTCAAGGCGGTGCATGTGCCGGGGGAGGCCATCGTTGATTATGGCAAATTGTCGACGATTGTGACAGTTATGGGCTCAATTATCACAAGTTTAGAGGAGGAAGGCGAGTGTTACCGTTAGAATTGCTACTGAGGATGGCGTGGAGCAGCTATTAGATGTATCACGAGGAGTTGGTGCATTGGGGGCAGTCATGGTGTTGTCGTCCGAGTTGCTTGAGTTTGAAAGTGGATTGACATTGGACCATGGAGAGTTGGTGCTTGGACTCGGGATGGTGGTGGGGGTTCTGCCGTCGTCGCACTGCTCCGTGTCGCTCCGTCCAAAGTCCTGTGTCCAGAAGTGACGGTACAGTCCGTCGGGTGTGAACGCGTAGGCAGTTCCTAGCATCGTGTAGTCTCCGAGGATGTTGTGGCGGTGGCCCTCCGAGTTCATCCAGGCGTCCATGACTTCCGTCACGTCGAATTGACCCGCGGCCACGTTCTCCGCCACGCCGCGCCAGTCGTACCCGGCATCGGTGACGCGCTGCGACATCGTGGACCCGTCCGAGCCCGTGTGGTTCATGAAATTGTTACGGGCCTGGTCGTCCGAGTGGCGCTGGGCCGAGGCCTGTAACTTGCTGTTCGTGCAGAGCGGAGCGAGTCCCTGCGCTCCACGCTCGAGATTGACGCGCTCCAGCATGAGTCCAACGTAGTCTGACGGCTGAGTGTACGTCTGAAGCTGGCGACGCTGACTTTCATCTGCAACTGCGAAGGAAGTTGCCCAGCAGAGGAAGAATGCGAAGGCCGAGAAGCACTTCAGTGGCATGCTACCGATGGAGCTCAATTGAAAGTGACACCATTGGGATTGGCAGCATACCGACACTGGACAGAGATGGCTGCGATACTGGATACCATACCATTTCAGAATCCACCGTGAGTGCCGAGATTAAAGCTTGCGTAATCGCTCGCTCTCCATCATCAATGGCAACATGAGTCACACGGCACTCAGTCGACCATCTAAGCAACCGCAGCGCCGGACTTCCGCTTCGTTGTTAAATTTGAAGAAGCAGACTTTGACTTCCGCTTCGATGCCTTCTTCCCTTCACCTGGCAGTTTGGGCTTGAAGGCCGAGAGATCGCCAGCGAACAACACGCTGTGAGCCCAACCAGCTTGAGGCGCAAACCGTGCTCGGAACAAGTCGCCTACCATGCGGTACACAGTAGGAGTAATGCTCTTCCGGTCACTAAGACTCGCGTCCAGCTCGCGACAGGCAATTTGCCATACATGCGTGTCAACGGGGATGGCTTCTAGCTTCTCTAGCGAAAAGAGCGCCACGCAGTCTGCCACTTTGCGCCCGACGCCGGCAAACACCATCAATTCGTCCTGATAATCATGATACGAAGATGTCTCCTCCTGCGCTTCAGCGTTGTCCTTGCCCAATTTCCGCTTCAGCTTCTTAATTTTCGGCTGGACAGCTTTGCCGTCACGAATATTGTTGAGGTACGAAGCACCACTAAGCTCCTGCAGCTGCTTCGCAGTCTTTACAATGAAAGCTGCTCGGTAGCCGAATCCCAGCGCTCGGAGTGTGGCCTCTTCGCATTTTGCAGCCAGCGTATCAACCGATGGGAACGCGTAGAAGTTGTTTTGAGTTTCTTCAGCTTCCTCTTGGTAGATCAAATCGCCGTACGTTGCCTTGAGTTTGTCTACCATCCCCTGAATTCGCGAGATGTTGTTGTTCGAGGAGCAGATGAACGAGAACAAACATTCAACAGGGTCCTGCCGCACGATCCGCAGTCCCCGAAGTCTCGAGATGATCTCCGTCATGCGGTCGGGCGTCGTTGTCCAGAGTTCATAGAGAGGATCAGCAGCCACCTTCAACATCAAAAACAACGTTAGCAAGACACTTTTTGACTCGTCTACTGCATCGTAGCTCACATCTAAACGAAAGTAGTGTGTCAACTCTCCAGCGCCTTCTTCAATAGGCACTACACACACAACACAAACGCTTGAGGTCAGGTTCATTTCCTCCAACATGTAGATGTCAAGGAGTCACGTACAGTCCGACGGATGGATACATTTGAGCTGTACAATGGCGTCACGTTCTCGTAATGCAAACACTCGACGCCCCACTACCCCCAACCACGTTGCAACCTCCTGTGGGTGTCTTCTCCATGCGAAAACCTGTCCGGACTCCAGAGTGAGAGCGCACGAGAGCTCCCGAGTGCTACAGAGCGACGTCCATCCGTCCGAGTCGATTTTCTCCACTTTCACTGCGGATTTCGGAGCGGGAATTGTTGCAAAAGGCGCAGCAGTAAGTGTAGAAGAGAGGTGAGGAGGGTTCACGTCCGAGAGCTCGACTTTGACGGCGTGCAAGGCTCGGGAGGCGACGCGAGCGGAGCGCCGCATTTGGATCGGAGAGTACAGGAATGACGGTAGTTTGTGTTGTCTACGTAATTATGTTTTGTTTACGTAATGTAGCCACATTGAGTTCGTCATTCGTTCGGTGATCAATGGTGTACACGTCCACTTCAACTTTCACTGAAGTTGCCTTGTGAACTATCTGGCGATCTCCCGCACGTGAAAGCTGGTATGTTGCACTGATAATCACTGGCTGTATGTGCAGGAAGATTTCCGCTCAGCTCCATGTCCTGCAATGGCGAGAGAGAGGTTCAGTGTCTGAAGGTGTTGCAGTGGCGAGTACACAGGGAACGCTCCCGCTGCAGTGACTTGTGTAGAAGAAACCTCCCGCTTTTAAACCAGATCACTTGCATATCTCAATAAACTTGGCTAGGATCGCAGTACACAGGCCCAATCCTCCGTCATTCACTGACCTTCTGAGTACTCGCTCTTCCCTGCAAGGTCGGACGCACTGCCCTCCATTCCCCATGATCTACCAGTCGGCATCGTCAGACGCTGCCATTGGCTCGAGGCACCGCACTCGCTGCATTGCAACGAGCACACATGGATCAGCCAAGGAGATTAACGGCTCGTTACCACCACCACTTCCAACCATATAACGTGTCTACCCACGTCGACTACTGCCACACAACTGATCCAAGCAGTCGCTCCGCACCACCACATCCGCTTTAACGCAGTCTGACGTAGCACTGTATCCAAGATGGAGGCCACCGTCTTCGTGTGCCTTGTTATGGGCCTCATCAGCGCCTTGCTCGCCCTCGTCAGTGCTTGTACGTCTCACTCCTCCCTCTTTCCATCGCTATAATCCACTCAACACCTTTTCAGCTTGTGCTTCAGGAGTCGAACAAGCCTGCGTCATGGGACCACCTGCCAACATGGTCACTTTGATCCTCAGTACCGTAACCCTCGTGCCTGTGGGTGCGTGTCTCCTCACCGCGTGGCTCGACGCTCGTGGCAGTTCCAATGAAGAGAAGAAGTCGCTACTGTACGATCCCCACAGTATCAATTCCCCATTCCTTACGCTCTTGTGCTGATGACTTTGTGTGTTTTCATGGCGTAGACACAGCGGAGACAACGCAGTGGACGTCATTGAGACGCGCCCTCGACGCGTCATCGCGTACCTGTACGCTGGTCACCTGCTGTCTGCTTGGGGCGACCGCATGTGGGGCTTCGCAGTCCCCATTCTGTTCATGGACATCTTCGTGGACACGCTGTTGCCGAGCGCAGCCTTCTCCCTCGCCATGTACGTCGTGTGCATCTTCATGATCCCGACCGTGGGGCACCACTTGGACCGCTGGAACCGCTGGTCGGCGATGAAGTACGCCATCATCCTGGAGAACTTGATGATTGTGGTGAACTCCATTATCTTGGCCTTGATTCTGCTCGTGACGAATGCCGACGGCGTGCACAAGCCCGAGTGGACGTGGCCACTCGCACTGATGTTTGCTGGCACGTTGGTGTGTGGTGGAGTGGGTCAAGTTCTCAACGACGCGCAAACACTGGGCATTGAGCGCGACTGGGTCGTGGTGATCGCGGGACCAGACAATTCCGCTGCTCTCGCCAAGCTCAATACGACCATGCGGCGCATCGATCTGAGCTGTAACATCCTCGGTCCCATGGCCTTTGGTTTTATCGTGGATTTTGCAGGCAGTGATGCAACGACTCGTGCGATGGTAGGCGCCGCGGTGGTGGGACTCTGGAACCTGATCTCCACGCCGCTCGAATACTGTATGACGCACGACGTATACCACCTTGTACCAGAGCTGGCTGTCCGCGCTCCCCACGAGGATGAAGTCGACGACAAGGGTAAGAAGTCGCCAACCTCAAGTGATGCCGAGCTCGGGACGGTGGCGCGGTATGCCAGGATGTGGGC
>KV742918.1:5478-31763 GCA_000468175.2 Phytophthora cryptogea
CCCATGTGAGGTTGACCCATGTGAGGTTGGTTCATGCCCATGTGAGGCTGCCCCATGTGCTGTCCTCCTGGCATGCCACCATAAAGCAGTGCTGGAGGCGGAGCATCGATTTCTGCGAAAGGATCCGCCTCTGGTGCGTGGGGCACCATAGCAGGAGGTTGCATAGGTGCAGCTGGAGCAGGGGCTGGAGGAGCGTCGAAGTCAAATACGCTTGTGGTTGGAGCGGCAGCAGGGGCTTGCTGCTTGACAGGGCTAGGAGGCATGTTGAACGGATCTACCTTCGCAGACCCGGAAGCAAACGCATCATGGCCTTTGCCAAAAGACGTTGGCGACGGGAAGCTGGCAAAGTCAGCGAAGCCCCCCGCCGACGCAGTCCAAGTCGTATCAAAAGCGGAGGGTGCTGCAGACTTCGCAGCTGGTGGTTTGCTGTCCGAGATGGTGGGGTTGAAATCCATGTTCAGAAGGTCTGCTGCGTCCGCCGTCTTGCTCGCGACTGCTTCCTTTCTCGCCTCGGTTTTCTTGGTTGCAGATGCTGGCGATTTATCTACGTCGTCCTTCGCTTTCGTTTTCTTCTTGGACACACCGGGTAACGGTGGAAGTGGACGGCCACAAATGACGTCGTCGATGCAGTCCATGATGTGCTCAATTGTTGCGCGCTTTTCAACGTCCGCCGTGAGCATGCGGGCGATAATTGCGTGCACATCCGGCGAGTACGGGGAGTTGGATGGGATCGTGTACCGGTCGGTGCGCAGGCCCTCAAGCGGGAACGGGGACTTGAAGAACGCCATGCTGTAGAGCACGCAGCCCATGGCCCACACGTCAACCGCCTCGGTCAGCTCTCCCGACCCGAACATGGCTGTGCCTTCCACATCAGCCAATTCAGGCGATCGATACATAGCCGTCGTGCGCTTGGACACGTTGTCCGATTCACGCATCCGATCCGCTTTGGTGGCAAGAGACTGCGGTCCTTCCACACACGACCCAAAGTCGCACAACTTGTACACGCCTTCCTTACCCAGCAAGAAGTTCTCGAGTTTGAGATCGCGGTGTGCGATAGGAGGATTCTGCGCGTGCAACATGGCCACAGGTCTGCTCAACATGAAATTAATTATTTGACATGGTACAATGCAACATGAGTCAGCGCATACTCACTCACTAGTGAGTCATCAGCTACGTCCCGTAAATAAGAGTGCAACTTACTCGCATAAAGTCTTGAACGTCCGTAGCAGTTCATGTTGCGAGAAGCGCTTGGTGCCCATCTTGACCATGTTCTCCTGCAAGTGTCCACCTGGACAGTATTCCATGAGGATGAACACCTCGCTCTTGTCACCTCGAGCCTTACAGGTCTGCGACGAGACAAACTGCACCACTTGCGGGTGACTCAGTCGTTGATGCAGACGGATCTCGCTCGCAATCCAATCCGCCGTCTGCTCATTGTGCGCCACAAGACGCTTGAGAACCAACGGTGGGGCGGTGGGCGGAGCACGTACGTCCTTGACCAGGAAGATGAAGGACGAGCCGCCTTCGCCCAAATACTGGACGGCCTCCACTTCATGACGCCCAACCACCATCCGCTTACCCACTTGTTGCTGGACGTTGCCCATAGTGATAAAGAGAGAGGTACAAGGTTGCTATCCACTAGCTCGAAGTCTTTGTGGCACGATTTAGCTCAGCTCGCGTCGCTTCGGGTCAATAACCGACGCACTTCAAGTTCACCTTCGCGCGACATCATCCGTGATGTGGTGAACATCACACAGCAAACCTGGTGTGCGCCACACAATACAATCAAGGGAGCAGGTTTTTGGGCATTCGTGACCACAGGAAGCTTTGGACACTCGTCAGGACCATGAAGCATCGCGTCGCCTTCCGCAAGCTCAACCGCACGTCGGCCCATCGCCAGGCCTTGCTGCGGTACGTGCTCCCGACCCTCTTGCGCTTCTGCGCATGCCTCTCTCGCCGTCTACTTGGCTCTAGAAGCAGAGTATCAGCTGGAAACTCACTGTATCAATTGCTACAGTACTATGGTGACGCAGCTCATTGAGCACGAACGCATCCGCACGACGCTCCCGAAGGCCAAAGAGCTCCGTCGCGTGGCCGAACAGGTGGTCACCATGGCCAAGCAGGGAGATGAGCCCGCTCGCAAGCGTGCAGAGGCCATTCTGCGCACCCCCGAGGCTGTCACCAAGCTATTTGACATCGTGGGCCCCCGTTACGCGTGCGTGCAGCAGGTTTTATTGGTGCATACAACAGTAGAAGGAAACTAATGAAGTGGTGGCTTTGTGCTGGTGCAGATTGCGTGAGGGCGGCTACACGCGAATCCTCAAGGCCGACTTCCGTAAGGGCGACGGCGCGGAGATGGCGGTGATTGAATACGTGGACCGGTACGGAGACGACAAGTGGGTTTGTTGGTGGTGATTGTACTGACGTTGATGTGACTGGTGCAGACCTGGTGAGATGCGCAAAGCTAAGCCGCCGACGGGCATTGAAGCTGCTCGCCAGGCCTTTGAGGCTCAGGCTGAGGCTACTCAGTAAACCTGTCGCGTGTGGAAGGCTGAGATGTCGACATGAGCAGTGAGAGACCCAGGAGTGCTACTGCGTCGTGTCTTTTGATTGCCAAGACTCCATACGAACTGAACCACCCCAGCTAGACAAGCCAATCAACGCAGAAAAAGAGATATCTAACGCCGCCTTCATCCTACAGTTATGAGTCCTTGTGCTGCTACTGTGTCACATCCTGTTCGTGCTCTGCTTCCGATTCCGGTTCCGCTGCTTCCAACTGGGCGAGTCGGTCGTCCACGGTGACCATGAGTCCCTTGACCTTCTCCATCTCGTCCCGTAGCCTGGCCACTTCATTCCGATCCGCCGCCAGTGTCTGCATGGCCGCACTACAATTAACTGCAGCTTGTTGCATCGTCTGATCTGGTCCCGTGTCGCTCTTCTGCATGGGGTCTCCCAGCGTGTACGACGTGATGGCTTCCGTGGAGAAACTAAAAAGGTCTCGAATGCCGTCCAGGGCCACTGGCGTCGTTAAATACTTGCGTCCGAGCACCGCCTGACAGTTATGACACAGCAACTCGTAGTACGAACTGCCTGCATGCAGCCCCGTATTAGCCGTCTGCACTTCCGGGGCCAGCGTCACATTGGTCACGTGACTGAGCGTCACAAGCCACAGCTGCTCGGTGGAGCACACGAAGGCGTAGGAATCTCCGAAAATGGAGCGACACGTGCTGCACTGGAAGACCACAAGAGGCATCGAACCTTCCTCTTCCCCTTCCGTCTCTTGGCTCTGTAGTTCCGTTACAATTTCCTCCTCAATTGCCTCCTCTTCGACTTCTTCCGACTCGGGAATGGTAACTTCATGACGTCGGACGTTTTCGCTGCTGCTGTGGCTCCTGCTGCTCGTTGACAGCCGCACTTTTGTCTGTGGCGTTACGAGCGTCTTGGCTTTCTTGTGCGGGTGCTTGCGGGGCACTTGCGCGTCTCGGTCGCGTCCGGCGTGGTGCCGTTTACGAGGAGCTCCATTCATCCTGGAGGAGCTTTGATGTAGTTTGGAACGGAACGATGGGATTGGTGGAGAATTGGCGCGAACGGATGTGATTGGCTAAATTAAAACAACAACAACTGGTAACGGCAAAAATGATGGGATTCGTTGGATTGTTCCAAGTACGAGTTGGAACTGTTAATATCTATGCCACTCATACGTGAAAAAGTTGTGTGGCCTTGCGGAATCGATTGCCGGAGTCGATCTGTTGCTGTTTGCGATCGCCGCTGTTGTCGATTGAGGCCGCTAACGGCCGATTTGCTGTTGGCTTGCACTTATTCTCTTGTCTGGTCGTTGCTGCTTCAAGCTGACTGTTTGTTGGCTCTTGTTGCTGCCACATGCAGCAATCTCCATCTTGCTTCATATTTTTTCTGGTTTCCGTTCCTCCTTCCACTGCAAAAATGTTGTCACGTTTTAGACGTAGCAACCTTCAAACCGGACCTAGAAGAAGGTCTGGGTGCCATTTCCGTTGCCGTTGTTGCGGAACGACGCGTACTGCGGGTGCAGGTCGGCGAACCACGGGTGTGACATCGCGGCACGAGCTGAAATGCGGTTGCTCGGGTCGTATACCAGAAGACGCTGCAGTTATCAAAACAAACAACATGAAGTTAGCAACCTGCAGGCAAACATCAAGAATCAACAGCCAGAAAACTTACCGCGAGCAGATCCAGACCCACGCGATCCAACTGCGGCACCACCTTGGACAGCGGTTGGGGGCGCCACTGCGGGAACGTCGTCTTGTAGTCCGGCAAGGTCGAGACGCCCGGCCACATGGTCTCATCTGGGGTGCCAAGCACTCGGAAGATGCGAAAGAGCTCGTCGATCTCGGAGTCTCCAGGGAACAGCGGCTGCTTGTTGACCATCTCTGCAAAAATGCATCCAATGGACCACGAGTCCACCGGTGTCGAGTAGTGCTTGGCGCCCAGCAGCACTTCCGGCGCTCGGTACCAGAGCGTCACCACCTCGTGCGTGTACCGTCTCAACGGGACGCCGTACTCCCTGGCCAGTCCAAAGTCTCCCAGTTTCAGGTTGCCGTACTGGTCAATGAGCAAGTTCTGCGGCTTGAGGTCGCGATGCAGCACGCGGTTCGCGTGGCAGAAGGCGATGCCCGCTAGCAGTTGATACAGGTAACTCTTGACCTGGAAGACCTCCATCTTAGCCGGCAGCTTCTCGAGACAGCGCTTGAGGTCCTGCTCCACGAACTCAAAGACGAGATAGAGTTTGTTCTTCTGATACACTGCATCATAGAGATACACGACGTTCGGGTGCGACGAGAGCTCTTTGAGCAGCGAAATCTCGCGCATGGCCGTGGATGGGATGCCCTCCTCGTCCGGCTCGAGGCGGATCTTCTTGAGGGCCACGATGCGCCCCGTCGTGAGGTCGCGCGCCTTGTACACGATGCCGTACGTGCCTTCGCCCACTTTCTCCACCTTTTGGTAGTTCTCCATGGCGGTTTTTAGGCGTTTAAACGCGATTTCAACGTGGTTGCAATGCGTAATAGACGGTGGAGTAGATGGTGGTAGTGGGGAGAGAGCAAAGTGGAGGTAGACGGCCTAGAAGAGAGACCTGGAGACGCAGAGTGAGTCCTCGAGGCCACCAAGAATCGAGGACTGACGCGGATTAGGTTTGACTGGAATAAAGTATACTGTTCAGCAACTTGTAGGTTGAGCTGAAAGTGCGATATGAGTGGGTGGAGATGTAGGTTGGTAACTGGGGTTGCAGGTTGAAGTGAACAGGTTGAAGTGAAAAGAAACCAAGCTCATGGATGCATGAGAAGTCGGTAAGAACGTCATTACCACAGAGAATGCATTGTACTCAGCAGTCTCAAATCTGTCGAGTAACGAGAAGGCTGCGGAGCTCGATATAGTGATGAATGCGGGACTATGACGATGGTTTGGTTGAAGGCTTTCAAGGTTTTCTGGTGTCAATTCAGCGTGTGATCTGTATGTAGACGTACTCAAGAAGACTCCCGTGTACGTCGCCTGAAGATTGTTGTTTTACTTTGCTGCATCTGTCAAAGTTTCACTGGAGTGGAGTGGATTGGACGAAGTGGCTTTGGTCTTTTGCAAGTGTTGATCATTGGAACTAGACAGTGATCTCGAATTTGACACCCGTGGATTGTGGAGCTTTTTGATGACACTGAAGTTATAAATTTCTGCGCCATACGCCACAACAGCTCTCCAAACTGAAATGACAGTGCACTCACTCAGCATAGGATAAACGCCGACCCAAAAAGGTTACATGGCAATTTGTTGAGCCACGTCGTATACAGCAGGACATTGTACGCTGAGCACATTCGTGAGCAGATTCATTTGGTGTGCTGAGTTGATGGTGGACGAGCGGTGTATGCACAAGAAGCAGCAACACACACGGCTCACGTTGTCATAATTGTCAATGCGCTACACCGTCATGTGGTTCATGGAGATCGACAAGTTCAAGATACTTTTCCTGTCCAGCGGCAGTGCGTTTATCCTTTTCAAAAAGTTGATTTTCTCCGGCGTGGAGCGGATAGAAACGAGATGTTCGTCTTTTGAATCGCTCCTCGTAGCCGCACTGCACGAAGAGCAACGTCTTGGTGAGAGTTTCTCAAATGTTGAACGCTGTGGTTCAGGTTGCAAGGCGTTACCTCGAATTGAGGGATACCTACGAAAAAGGAATCGACCACCGTTGGATTTACGAAGGGCGCTGCAAGTTGCTGCAGTTGGTTACGACGCCAATTCAAGAGGACGAGATCATCACCATGCAATGCTCGCACCACCAGAAACATGAAAGGTCCGGACAATTCACCCCAGTGTTGTGTTGCAAACAAAATAAAGCGCACTGCCTGGTACTCAAGGGTATTGCCTTGTCCTGGTCGCAACGATGTACAACGTAGTCCATGCTCCAGATGTCCCCGTGGTAGATACGTTACAGGGGCCTCACTCCAGTAGCTATCTGGAGTCCAACAAAAACGTAGGGACCAGCTAGTACTCAGGAGTTTCAAATTGAAAAGCAAAACTGGGTTCAATTATGATGGTATTGCCGAGTCTACTTGATCCTTAAATTGAAACTCTGGTCGATGCTAATGGAACATAACTCACTAACCACGGAGACACATTGACTTATGTGGTCTCTTCTGAGTATTGGACGATGTGGTGCTAGGTCCTGTTCCCTAGTAAAAACGCTTGGATACTCACTCGTATAGACCACCGGTATAACTGTGTTAACCAACAACATGCGCTTGCTTCGATTGGTACGATGGTTGCTACCTCGTGGGCCTTTGTGGAGGTCAGATCGGACGACAATACATCTCATCTCGTGTGCACTGAACAGTGTTTGTAAAGAGGATCGTATTGTTGATCGCCAGCCCGTGCGGTCTAGTTGCTACAAAATAATCAATGGCGTCTCCGCCGCGCGACTTGGGAAGTCTTGCTCCGGTACCCACACCGCATCAACAGCGGAACGGAGATCGAAGTCTCGTCAGAGTTCGAGGACATAACGTATCGAGTGGTTCGCCTTCGGGCAAAAGGGGCAAAGGCACATATGTGTCGGTCTTCGCAACAATATTGTTTACCGTACACACAAGGATGGAGTTGCGCCTTGTTGAATGCTTGACGCTCACCATCGAGGAGAGCAAGATATTTTTCGGCTCGGTACCTTGAGTCGATTGGCCGGCCATGTGCGCGCGAACACTTGCAATCCAAGCTGGACCCCAGCTCACCGAGAAGCACCATAAACACCATGCCAACGCGACACATGTCAAGGTCGCATCACGAATGATTTAACAGAGGAAAGGTGCCGTTTTTGAGTTGAAGGCCGAGTGCGTCGGCGTTGGAATTGTGATCGGCGGCTGGATGTTTTCCCAGGACGCAGGTCATATCTCCATTAGTTTGTGTTTAAAGCGCAGTGCATGTAGCTATTGTGTCGTTTGCTTTCGATCGTACACCTCGATCTGCGTTGTGGCGTTCTCCGGGTTGCTCTATTCGTCGCATCCGTATTTTCTAGCAAGTTTTCGTTGTCTTCCCGCTTCGGGTGACAATGCTATTACCAAGGCTCCCGCCGGGGGCAAATGCAGCTGAAGGGAAGATAGCGTCGGCACCGCTAATTCTTGGAAAGGAAAGCGCTGTCGTCCGGCCGACCTAGATGGAACTCGATCAGCGAGTCTATGCAGTACAACCGCACGAGTAGCATATGGAGCCGATGCGACAAAGAGTCTTGCACTGAGCAGTGCTCAATGAATGAGCTTCACGTTTTGAGTGTTCGGGCTGCGCATCACACGGGGGCTTTATGACGTGGTTACAGTACTTACTGTACAGATCACCACCAGTCGCCAACGAGAAATATGGCCGGAGACCGTCAAGCGTGGCAAGCATTTGATCTTCCTCCTGCAGTATCCGGTCCTGAATCCGACTCAGCCGGCCGCGAATCGGCTATGAGCCAGGCGGCCTCACCGCTCGTCCGAGCAGCCATTCCCAAATTTGCAGCCATCCTGCACAATTAGCTACGCTCAACATGTTTGGTGACGTCCCCTCCTCCACGTCGCTGCTCCTGCAGTGCGGCTATCGTAGCAAAACGTGCGCCAACACCCGCGCCACCAAACTCGACGGCACGCTGCATCGACTCTGCGAGTTCCACCGCCGCAAGGCCAACGAGAATCAGCAGCGACTGCACCAACGACATCGCGAGGAGCGACTCAAATGCCGACGAGCTGAAGCGGCTCAGAGCCGCCCAGTCAAGCGAGCCCGCCTGACGGTGGTGGACTCCATTGTCATCGACCCAATCCCCTTCAACACTTCCAACGCTCCTCTGAGGTTGGAGTCGGGCACCACGAAGCTCGATCCGATCACCTTTGGAGTTGCAGAACGCGCTCCCTCGAGCATTACACTAGAGGATCTAGAGATACTGAAGCTGCTGTTCACGGACGCACAACCACTACCTGTGACGACACCGGAAATACCCTTGTCCGACTCCCCCACAGCAGTGGACAACTCCATCTCCATGATGGTGTAGCTTAACGACTTTGAGTGAGCGTACGTTTGAATTCAGCATTAAGATTTGCAATGTCCACTTTGCTCGAATTCGGTGCCTCATTCATGAAGATGCTGGCGCTTCTGTCCTGTGACGAAACTCTGCGGACATGCACGCTATTAGAACAGCTGTGCTATTGACAACCCGCTCAGCAGGTCCCGCAGACTGAGCAAGTCTCCGCTACACAAACAAAGCGAGTGCTGACCTCGAGAGTCCTTGCTGCCGCAGTGGTCCGAGCGAAAGAAGTCGCAGCGATGATGCCAAGATATGAATCAGTCAGATAGCACTTCTGGTGCCTGGCTTGCTCATCGCTGGCCGAAGTTCATGTGGACTGGCAGCGATCAGGAAGTAGTGCAAAATCTTGCAGTCGCCCGCGTGGAGTAATGTGGAGAGAGCCGAGAGCGAAACTGGAGGAAGCACAGTTGCAAGACCCACACTTCGACGGTGCGTTTGAGCCATCATTTTCTGTTTGACCTGTCGGGCCTTGTGATTTAGCGCGCTTACCTTGAATTGCCAGATCACTACTAGATGAGAGAGCGTCGAAATGAGAGGCTTGTCGGAAGAAGACCACCCTCTGAGGAAGGAAGTGTGTCTGTCAACACTCTCGGCCGAATGACTTCACAAACTCTGCGTCTGCTGAGGTTGCGGCCAAGTGAAGTCTGTGAGCTGCTATAAAAACATGTTTGTTGGAGGGGATCCAATCTTGACGTCAAAACCGGCGTCTGCTTCTCTCTGCAGCGGGTGGATTTCGTTTGGCACCTTAAACACCAGCAGCAAAGATTCCAACGACCGTGACTGCGTGAATCTCATCCGTACTTTAGAGGTCGGTTACGTCGCACAACGTTGCTTTTGCACCGCAGCAATGGAAGCAAGCGTTCTTTAAAAGTACTGCTCAGCCATGCGTAGCTTCTGGATCCATCTGGCAGCAAGGGGGGGGGGGGCAAGTATTCAGCAAGAAATGACGATTTCTCTTGCTACCAACGACATCGGGTCTTAGGCTGAGGTTGCTGGAGATTGGTCTTGACACGGTAACCCGATCCAGAGGATACTTCCCAGTTCTCGGAACCAGAACCAGAATGATCTCCGATATCCAACTAAGGCATAGCGTGGCTTTGGCACATTCATTCACGAAATGACGTGGTTATCGGGTAATGGTGGTATGTTTGCTGTCGACGACCTTGGAGCTTGGCCGCCGTACCATCAGCGCAGGCACGCAGCCCCATGTGGCGCTGAGTAAGCAATGAGTTGCGTTTCACCCAAACTCCCCTACACAAAAGCTCAGTTTTTGATTCAAGCTGGAAAGCGTGTGTTCTCGCGGTGTACTCGCTTCGCGCTTGACACGACAAGTATCAAGGATACAATCTAGAGCAAACTCAGTCAAAGGCTTTGATTGATTTTAACATCGAGACTCGACAGTGATCACAACTGTGTGATTGTGCTGTTCGTATGGAATCCGGTCTACAGTATCCACGCGGTCTAGCTTCAAGCGCGGTGTAGTGCCCTGAGTCAGAGTATCGGTACCACCAGCCATTCATCAACTTGCCGTCTACCACCACAACCACCAACATGTTTAACGTCTTCCACGACATCCCGACCTCCACCTCACTGCTCATGCAGTGCGGGTATCGCAGCAAGGTGTGCACCAACATTCGCGCCACTAAACTTGACGGGACACTGCACAGACTCTGCGAGTTCCACCGCCGGAAGGCAAACATGAGCCAGTGGCGCTTACACAAACGCCAGCGCGAGGAGCGAGTCAAGCGTCGGCGAGGTGAAGCATCTGCGGGTCATCCGGTGAAGAGGTCTCGCCCACACGTTCAAGAATCTGTCAACACGGTTGATCCGATCCCGTTCAATGTTGTTGATGAGGCGACAAGTGGCACTTCCGGACAATCTGCGTCGTCCAGCATCACGCCTGAGGATTTAGAAATCCTGGAACTGTTGCTGCCTGCGGATCCACGAGAGAAGCTGCCAACGTGCCCACAAACTGCCGCCAACTGCATTGTCGTATGAACAAGAGCGACCGTCGTCACCAATTTCTTCCACCTTAAAAAAATAGTTCGGCGAGCGCGAATGTACATCATAATTGTTTTCAAGAGAGGGTAACGACATCGTTGCAATTGTCAGCGGTTTTCCAACGGCCAGTGTACCGCCTCAGTCGTCGAGTCACAGTTCTTTTCTTCGGTTCGAAAGCTGAAGCGCGGACGACTCGGTCCGTCTTCACTCTACAGACTTGGAATTTGGTGTGAGACGAAAGCAGGATTACCAGATCTACTTACTGTTCCTGGTACTGATGCCGACAAGACTGTTCGGGTGCCCAAAGTTTTCTTGGTGCGCTGGCTATAAGGACTGTTGATCTAACTTTGGTGGCTGTGCTCAAGGCAATATGAATCGAAATCGAATTGAAGACGTTCAGCTGGGCACTTTTTTTTAATTCTACTCAAGATGCTGGAGCTCTTCGCTGTTGTCAAGCGCGTCGTGAACGGAAAGGTTTCCAGTAAGAGCAACCAAGTGTCATGGTAAGTATCGTACAAACTCAGGGCTCAAGCTGCTGTGGAACGAATGAAGGCAAGTACTGGTTCGAGCGTTTGTATCTATCAGGTCAAGTCGAATGAACTGGTTTTCAGCAAAAGCTATGCGGGTGTGTGCACCTACCTGCGACCAATTACCGCTGCCAGCGCAGCACCACCGGCTACCGCAAGAGTCAACCCCGCGTTTCGACCAACGGATATTGGTCCTACGTGGACAGGTCCTACCTGTTTGTCTCGTTTCCTTGACTAGAGCTCGCGTTTCGCAGTCTTTACACGTGATTTAGTCTGCCCAGCGTTCGATTGTGTTGATTCTCTCAACTATGATGGCATGGATGGTATAAGATAGTGTGAGGTCTCGACATTGCTCACTCGAAGATAATGTATTATTCAATGGTACGTCTACTACTGGCTTGAGCTACACGATGATTGAACTAGCTTCGTCCACGGAGAGCGCCGAGTGTGGTAGAAATTCCCCCTGGGGTTCCAGTAGAAGCTGCAGCATGCTTATGTCAGTCGAGGACAAGCTTGGAAAAATAGCCCCCTCAGAAAAATACACGCGTGGGTAGTGCTTCTCAACTGACCCAGCATTGACTGTGGCGTACGGGATCGGATCGATGGTACTCAGTTCTATGGGGAACTCGGCAGCATTCAGAGAGTCTGTTGCGAACAAATTTGCCTCAGCCCCCGACTCTTGACGCTTTGCCCGTTGCTCGCGCTGGCGTTGATGAAGACGCTGTTGGTTGAGGTTTGCCTTGCGGCGGTGAAACTCGCAGAGCTTGTGCAGGGTGCCGTCGATCTTGGTGGCGCGGCGGCTGGTGCAGACCTTGCTACGATACCCACACCGCATTGAGGTCGGGACTTCGTCGTAGTTGGTGAACATGATGTTGTGCAGTTAACGGTAAAATGAACAATACCTTATGGAGGACGCGTAGCCCTTGCTTGATGAGGACAAATTTCCTAGGGCAGGTAGAGGCCCAGCAGTGTCGTTTTGTATTGTTGACGCTAGAAAATGATCAAAGAAGAGACCGAGTGGGCAGCACTCCGGATTCTGTCTGCCCACAAGACCCCGACGGACGGATAGAGTTGTTGTGAGCGACTCGAATGCTTCGTTGGTGCCAGGTGGAGCCCGGTCCACCAACAACACGTCCAGGTGGTTGATGGAGGTTCCAAGCGTATTGCATGTATTATGAGAAGGGTTCGGTAGGTTTTAATTAAAGCACAAGCCGTCTGTGTTTTGTTTTGCTTGAAGCCGACAAGCTCAAGGCGGATGTTCTCAGCTGGCTGGGCATGCTCTGGATCGAATTGTGTCGTGGATATTTTCCCACGTCCGGCTCAAAATGCACTGGCCTTGACGTGTACTCTGGACTGTTCCAGCGATACCAGTACCAGCTGCCGCATTCGACTGCTGCAGACTAGTGAGTAGTGTCGGGTCGATTCACGAATTTGTTTCCGTGCCACAAGCTGATCGATGGCCCAGGGAGACAGCGGGATATTTGAGCGCGATTTCGCGGAAGGCGCCTGCCAAGGACTCGATGCATTCGTTGCTGCCGCCACATGCAACTATTGTCCACGCCAGACTCGCCCGATCTTCCTCGTTGCGTCAACAAACCGTTGATAACTGGCATCCGGTCGGCGTGGGGAGTGCGTTACCATTTCAAAAATGGCGACATATAGTTTTGCTCGCTTTCGTACTAACGGATGCCCCAATCACTGCACCCGCAGGCTGATCATCACTAGGTTTACTTCGGCTGTCGATTTCATTAGGATGAAGATCCGCGGGCACGCGATGCACAAGTTGTGTGAAGATCATCGGTGGAAGGATATTTTGAACCAGCAACGTCTGCACAAAGGCCATCCAGAAGAGCACCCCAAGTTCCTCCAAGCGAGGAGAGCCTGCCTAAGTATGCATGGTACCGAGTCTATCGGGCGAATGCAGTTTGAAAAAGTGAAGAAGCTCGGGCTATAGTGTTGAAAGTTCAAGCTCCTAAACCCATTCACCTTTTCGGCGAGGAACTCGGCCAGAGGAGAATGCGATCCTAGAGTTGCTTCTCCGCGAGATCAGGGACGGCATCGACCCATTACTGTACAAACAACGTAGTTGATCTTCACAGGCTCATAGTATCAACTTGCTGTTGTCCTTGGCTGGTGTCTGCCACTAGGATTGAAGCGAGTCACTTCACTTCCGCCTCGGTGCCAAACATTGGCGTGTTCCTCATTCGAGCCGGAGCATACCGTATTATATATTATATCGGCGACTCATCTCATGGTTGAAGGCTGGTTGAGATTTTTGCGCGGAGACCGAGGCGCCATTGTAAACTGCACGCGCATTTACTGGCAGAGGGCGCCGCCACCTCTGCTAAACCGTGTGATGGTTTCCGCTTGCACTGCAAGTTGCACAGGTTGCGGAGGCCGGAGCGGGCAGCTTCTCTATAAGATGTGCGGCACAGTCGCCGCGTCCGAGGAGGAGGTTCTCAACCAGTGGTTGACCCCCACCGAGATTCGCGCCGTCGACGGGATCGATACCTTCGCTTTGGCCCCACTATGGACGGTTGAAGAGGCCCATCACGCGGGGGGTAGCATCCGCAGACTGGGCACAATTCAGTCGTCGACGAGCTCTACACCGCCATATCTCGATTCGTGCCCGAAAGTGTCCTCCTCCAAAATCGGCGACAAGTCCGAATCTTGGTCGAAAATTGCCACGTCAGCCGCGCTTGCTTGCGTGTGTGCGTCCGCGGGTGACAGCAGGCTATGCCGGACTTGCTGGCACTAGCGGCGGAGGCCATGCTAAGTACATGTAGCTCCACTCGCAATGGCGGAGCTCGGTTCACCGAGTGCGTCAACTGAACGGGCGTGTACAGCAGCATTCAGTTCATTGTCCTCTTCTGACTTGATTCAAGCCGGGCCGCACTGATTTCGCAGCGGGGCAAACACTCTCGGGGACAATCACAAGTCTAGTCTAGACGAACCCATCTTGCCCGCTAGATAGCTACGCGAATTTTGAGTCAGAGAGCATGACAGGCTGGATACTCCCCATGCGCCGCCTTCAAGATCCTTCTCCATTAAGCGCCATCTCTAACAGAAAAAAGTGAGATGGCAGCCCCGCTAAGATCAGAGCTGTCAGTCACAACTGAATTTGCGGCCAACCACCACAGCTACCCCCACACCAGCAGCATGTACGCCTTCTTCGACGAAGTGCCCACCTCGACCTCGCTGCTTATGCAGTGCGGGTACCGCAGCAAGGTCTGCACCAACCACCGTGCTACCAAGCTGGACGGCACCCTGCACAAGCTCTGCGAGTTCCACCGCCGCAAGGCAAACCTGAACCAGCAGCGGCTGCACAAGCGCCAGCGCGAGAAGCGCGCGCGTATCCAGCAGTCCGAGGACAGTGACTCGGGTAAGGAGAGCCCGATCAAGAAGGCCCGGCCGAGCATCGAGCCAATTGTCCACCCGAACGTCTTCCGATCCACGGAGATCGCCGATTGTTACAAGTACGAGTTCGCCGCTCCGAGCGAGAACTACCAACACTACACGCCTCTAGTAGGCGGCGCTGAGTTCGTGTTCCCGAAGCCCGGATCGACGGACATGGACATTTTGGAGCTGCTGCTGCTCGACATGCAGCCGCAGTCGCTACCGCAACTAGAAACGTTCCTGCCCAGCTCATCCCTCGACGACAAGGCCTCCATCGCCGTGTAGAGGGCGATCGTCGTAGACCACCCCACAGTGTACAACCTATTCCAGTAGTATGAGTAATGAAGTGCGGTTCAATTCTTTTGGAGGCTAGTCTTTGCAGGTCTTTGCGTAACGCGGTGCCAACCCGCCTCAAATCCAGGAAGTGAAGTGCGAAAACCGTTTCCGCGCTCGTCACCGGCTGCGTACCGTATAAATTATATCGCCAACGTGCACCTGTCCGCACGCGAAGTCACGCTGACTTCCCGCGAGCGTGGCACTGACTGGCGATCACTTCGCGCTGGATAGGCCAGTAGTGACGTGCTTACGTGCGTCGAGGCGACTTCAAAGCCGTCGACGAGCTGCGGCGTGTACTATCCAGCCCATGTAAACGCGGCGCATTACAATTGTACATGTACTGTATTAATGCATGCAGTCGCTTTTCAGCAAGCGTTTGAGTGCGCGCGCTGAGTGTGGGTCGCTGGGTTGTCGTGGCAGCCGACTGAACCTAAACGGCACTTGCTTGCTGAACTGGGGTTCCCGCGGCCATCCGTCCACGTGACGACTTGACCTCAAGTGCTGGGGCCGGACCTCGGATTTTTGGCGGGCAGTGGAGGCCGTCGCAACCTTCCCAGAGCGGGGCCATGTCGACGACGTCCTCCTGGACGGCAACACAGAGGCTGGACGCGAGAAGCACGATTCCATTGCTGTCCGACTTGCGGAGTGCAGCCGGGCCATCGCTGACTCCACGGCGTGGACCACGCCAAGATCTCTGTGGTCGGCATACTGAAGTCCAGTTGACTCGGCCCATCACCAGGGGGGGCAATCACGGCGCATCCCCGCACTTTTGACCACTCGCGCCGACGGTCGCCAAGAGTTGACGCGCCGGTCCAATGGCCTTATAGTACTCGCTGGGCTTCCAATGGAAGCGGTCATGGCGGTCATTCCGGAACTGCTCGCGTCGCGCCGACCGCTCTTACTGCACAACCAACATGTCGCTCCTACCCACGCCGTCCACGCTGCCCCGCGAGATGCAATGCGCCTACCGCAGCAAGTTCTGCGACGCCCCACGCGCCATTAAACTGGACGGCACGCTGCACAAGCTGTGCGACTTCCACCGCCGTAAGGCCAACGCCAACCAGCAGCGACTGCACAAGCGCAAGAAGCGCATCCTGGCCCAACAGCAGGCGGGGCAAGACGTCGCCCCGCTCACGCCCCGCAACAAGCGCGCGCGCCTGAGTCCTGAGAGTCCGCAGAGCGCCACGGAGCCCATCGACGGCTGCACGTTCCAGAGCCGCTTCGACTTGCTGGAAGTCAAGATCCTCGAGGTGCTGCTCTTTGACTCCGAGGGGACGACCGCCACGAGGCAACACGCGCCGATGATGGCGCTGCTTAAAGACGAGGGCGTTGTGTGCCCAGTGTCCCCTACGACACCGTCGATGACGCCAGTGTTTGACGACGCCTGGTCGGTCACGCTGTAGCGGACAGGAAGGAACCAACATGGAGGGAGAACTATGTACAACGCCAACTACTGCATCAGATCAAGAACTATATCATACAATAATACAAGTCGATTCCGTACAACAAGACGAGCGATTGTGTTTCTTCACTTGATCTGCGTTTGGCTGGGACCAATTGCAATTGTCGAGCGAGACTCGGTTTGCTGAAGATTCGAGGTGGATTGAGAGTTTTTATTCAGGTGTGTGTTTGTTTGGTGGGGACTGTAATGGGCATTTCACATGTAAGTTAGTACTACGAGGTTTTTCTAGACCGGGTTGGCGCTATCTATCGTCATGGTAGCCTGCAGTCGGGGTCTTGACGCTGCGGCTACGGAGGCTGGTTCATATTTAGGTGTTTGTGCGTGGAGCTGGCGGGTTCGGTTGGCCATCATGAGTCGTTCATTAGCCTGCTTACGCGGTGCGACTTGTGCCTAGCAGCGCCACGAGCAGCTCGATGTCTTCCGGATTCAGGTCCACGGGCTCCTCGAGCGGTTCAGGGATATCCCACATGGCGAGCTCGTCGTCTGTGTCCAGTTCCAGAGGAATGTCGGCCTTGAGGAACTCGTCGATCAGCTCCAGGTCATCACCGCGGACTTGCAGGGCTGCGAGTTGTCGGTCCAGTTGCTGCTGGCGGCGCTGCTCCCGCAGACGACGCTGCATATCGCGCTGGGTCTTGTTGGCTTTGAGTCGGTGCGTCTGGCACAGTTTGTGCAGAGTGCCATTACGCTTGCGAGCGCGCTCGTTGGGGCACGGCTTGCTGCGGTACGTGCACCTGAGCTCACGCGGCACAGTGAAGCTGTCGGTCTGGTTCATGTTGTTGTTGCTTGTTAAGCTCGAGGCAAATGTTGTAGTGCCTCCATCTGGGAAGGACGACGAAGCTTAAGCAGCTCTTGCGCTGTATCGGTTGGAGTGTGTATGACTCGCTGCTCGACGGCCCCACCGAGGTGTTCGCCGTGACGAGGCACGATACTTAGTCGATCGGATATTTTCAATATCCCTCTTGAAAAAAAAACAGTCTCCCGCTGGCATATCCCTCTCGAGCCTGCAGACACTGTCGGTGGCTCAAAAGGCGTGGATTTTGGCGGCGACCACCTTCATTCACGCGCTGGCCCACAATGCGACGGCCTCTGCGCAACGTTGCAGGAGCTCGCATCCCCCGACCGAGTTCATCGTCCGTGAGTAACGTGAGCCCCGTAAGCGTGGTCGGCGCTGCTCATGCGTGTCAAATTGCCTGGCCGATTCAAGCTGCGATCAAGACCTAGACTCCAACGTCAATCCGCCCGAGGTGGATGGCCGCTATCGTCTTGAATTGACAGGCCTGGAGTGGCTCAAGGCTCATACTGGCAAGCCAAGACATGGCTCACTCGAGCTGCGGGGGCGTCATCTTGGCCAGCCAGCCATGAGATCCAATATCAAGGTATTGCTGTTCACCTCTTACTTCTCATTCCTGATGTATCTATGCTGCCCACTTCAACTTGGACCATTCAAAGGCCAAGTTAAAGATAATCCAAAATTAATACCCCGTCGAACCGAGCGCGTCTATCCATAACGTCTTCCTGCAGCGGGATCCGTTAAGGATCCCGCTGCAACGTTCGACGAACAGGATATGACATCACTAGTGAATCGGATGCTGGATTCGAGGGGGCTACACCAATGCCACTTTGCAATGTGCTCTATAGTGCTCATTCGGCCAGCAGGAAGCTCTCCAAATGACCATAACATTATTCACTCCAACAATGGCGGCAGAAGAATGTTCAGCAACAGCACAAATAGCGAGCTCTCCAGCTTGAAATAGCGGCCATGCTAGTAGCTGCCACTTGGAGCGAGATAAGACTTCAGCTCTGCCGTCACTTCAACGTGGCAACTAAATTTGGTCGACATGGCTGCACGGCTCGGAATAGTTGGCTTGACCCGCATGAGATGCGGCTCGCCATCGACGGAGATCAAGGTCAATTGCCATCTGGCATCGACGCCAGCAAGCCACGATGCAGGACATGGACTCGGATCTACTCAACTTCGACGCCTTCTTCGCTCCGAACAACGACGAGGAAGTGGGGACCGGTACGGAGTCCTTTACCAGCAGTACCATAGATAACAACCTAATGAACTTGTCTTCAGAATTGTGGGATTTGGCCGTGACCACAGGACACGATGACGATCTGCTGGACGCGGCGGACTTCGAGCCGCTGAGTCCGATCATGACCGAAGAACCCCATGAAATCGTGCAAGTGAAGCAGGAGCCGGAGAACAAACACGGACTCAAACTCGACACCAACTTGATCAACAGTTCCAAGGACGGCACGTGGCTGACGCAGTATGAAGCAGCGAAAGCGAACGGCACGCCGACCGCCACACTACCAGCGAGGTTTGCATTGCTGTCTACGAAGTGCGTGTACGAGCCAGGGTTTACGACGTCACCTCGTGGCAAACGACGGATCAGTCAGACGCGTGCTGCAGCGTTCGAGGTTCAAGAGGAAGCTGTGGAGGACGAAGATGAAGGTGAAGATGAAGAGGAAGCTGCAGACGACGAAGAGCCATTTATGCTGTCGGACGACTACAGTCTGCCCGAGTTCACGGACGCCGAGCTTTCTGCGATGGTCGAGTCTCCTTCGAACATCTCCGTAGCTTCGACTACTTCACCGGCACCTTCGCCGTCTCGTGGTCTCAACGATGCGATGCCTCGCGGCAATTCACTCCTGTCGACGGACCCCAGTGGCTGCGTGAACGAGCAAGACATTCCGGATGTGCTGAGCATGTTCAATTCCATCTACGACAGCCCGCAGAACTTCTTGGCGTCGCAGCAGCAACCGTTTGACTTAACCGGCATGGGAAGCAACACCAATGCGAACATCCTCGCAGCAGCTAGTCAAGCCATGTTTTCAACAACAGTCCCATTCAACGCACAGACCGCAGCTTCGTCCAACAGCTCAACAGCAAATGGCAACAATGCTGCTGCACCTTTCGACTACTTTTCACCCTCGGGCTACGCCGCCGCAGCTAATCAGTTCTTGGATAGCTATGGTCAACAAGTGCAGCCATTTTTCCTCAACCCCGACGCCATGACGAGAGCGACTTTGTTCCAGGGTCAACTCGGACAACAGGTTCAGGCTCAAGCAACGACCAATGTCCAACTCGCAGCTGCGATGAACACGATGAGGAAAATCAACGCCACGTACGGTGTCCCCATTGCTCCGATGCAGCGTCGAGCTGGTTCCATGCCACCGAATTCGCAGATCAAGGTGACTGCTCCACTGAAACCTCGTCTTCCTGTTCAACGCGCAGCATCCGCTACGTCAGTTGTGGCGGCAGCAAGTGCTAGTGGCAAGGTTAGTCGGCTCGCGATCACGCCGGACATCGCCGATTTCAAACTTGTGCAGATCTTCCACCAGTTTTGCGACCCTGCCACCAAAGTCTTGACACCCTCGCGCTTTCAGCAACTTATTCTCCACCATCAAGTGAAGGAAGAAGCGTCGGGGTCTAACAACTCGAGCGACTCAAAGCACAGAAACGATGGTAGTTGTTGTTCCTCGGCATCAGGTGCAAATGCAAACGCAGTCGTGACTGCGGATGCTCAAGCTTTGTTTAAGGCATTAGACATCAACGGCGTTGGTGCGTTGGATCTCGAGCGCTTCATGCACTCGTTCCAAATCTGCAATCGCTGCACGGAAGCCAAACGACGAGCTCATCAAGCTTTGTGTGCTAGTCAAGGACAGACATTTACACCCACAGCATTAGAGCGACAATTGATGGAGGATGTCGCTCCGGTTGTCGTCCGCGTGGTGCCGACACGTTTTGAAGGCCACAAGGTGAAGAGCTGCGAGCATTATCAATGGACTTGGTGTGAAGGTTTCGAGAAGACTGGCAACGAGAAATGCCGAGGAACCAACCGTCACGACAAGTGTCCAAAGTACTTGGCCAACTGCACGCTGTGGAAACACAAACTCCCGCCCAAGAGTCGAAAGCCCAAGATGCTGCTCGAGAATGTCGACTCGCCCACCAAGAAGCTCAAACACTTTTCCTAAGTGAACCTCGTAGTCTTTCCCATTATCTAAACTATGAAATCCATGCAAACCATGAAAACTAAGTTTCATCAAATGTACAGTCGCTACTGAGTCTCAAGAGCCGCACGTATCCTGCAGACGACCTCAGTTGGTAACTGAGATACCGATGGGGAATGCCAATAGTTCGTGCTGTTGCTGCTCGAAACGAGAGCGTAGTGTGGAAGATCTGCTGGATGGGTCTCTAGAAGACAAGTTGTTAGGCAAACGAGAAGATGATGATGTGGAGGCTACGACTGCTGAAGAAGAGGCTTGGCGTCAACGACGTGAACAACTGAAAGACGAATCCGACATGTCGTTGAAGTCTCTTGATGGTGAAGAGGATGATACAGTGGAGAATGACACTCGAGAGGGAGATATGAACCACGCGTCGTTGATTTGGGATCTGAGTGATCGCAACACGGTTCGGCAAGTTCGTCAAGAAGCTGTGGAGTTAGTGGAAGAAGAGGAAGATGAGGAAGCTTTTGGGAGTGCAAAAGAAGACGACGAAGATAACGACGATGAAGACCAAGAGAGCAAGGAATACGTCGCACAAGGTGAGGAGTTTAATCTTGACCGACTCACTCAATTGTCGTCGCGATCTGCTGAGGATTCGTACGCGTCCATCAACGACTTCCGAGACGAGGACACTCGAGTCTTCCGAGACACAGAACTGGATCGTGCCACTGAAGTCTCGGATACTTTCTTGGCACCATCGTCTCCTTCTTCCAGTCTTCGAGGTACAGTAACTAACAGCAGCTTCCTGGTAGACGACGACGACATCCAGCAGAATGAGGAACAGCAGCAAAAAGAAGAACACGAGGACGAGCAAACCGCTCAAGACGAGAGTCGTCAAAGTAATTCACGCCGTCGCTCAAAGAAAAAGTCTCGGAGCCGAAAGTCGATGCACAAGTAAGTTACTGAGATACTTGGCAACCGAAACGAGTGTTGGAACTCGAACCGAGTCCAGCAGTTTAGTTTTAACGAAATGGAATATTCTCAACAACATGTTTAGTGCTGCATGTAGCAACCTCGACACCGTTAACTATTGACGAAGTGAAAACGTTGCAAACTCTCAGAGATTCATTTGTTTTTGTGTCTCTATCGATGTGATCCTAACAATCCCGACGTCTTATACTTCCCAAACGGCTTCTGCAGGTTGTTGACTTGTGCTCACGTAGGACGGAGGCGAATATTTTCGGTTGTACTGCACTCCTGAAGCTTCTGTGGGGTGGTGGATGAGGTTGTAGGAGCTCCAACGTTTCCAACTTTCGTCTTCGACCACGAGCGGCTCCTTGGACTTGGCTTCTTTGTGCTGCACACTTGGGTATCGTCGAGAATGGCAGCATCGGCCCATTAACGTGCTGCAAGTTTGGCCCATGAGAGTCTTGGGAGGTTGGTTGATCAATGCTCAAGATCCGCGCCGCTTCAAGATCGACCCTTTCATAATGAAGTTTTGGCAGTTATCCGGACGTGAATGATATTACTCATTTCAACTTGAACCGTTAACATATATTTGTGTCATCAATATCCGGATGACAGAATATCTTGCCTAACTTGCACGCAACACACAACGTTGAAACCATACACTTTCTCGAAACTGGCCAGCTACTGCTGCATTGCAGCACTCAAGTAGTTGTCCATGCTGTCTTCGATCTTGTCCAATCCAGTAGAACTGATGTCAAACCAAGTAGCATCCAGAGGAGTAGAAGGTGAGTCCATCGCTGCCACATCCTCCTCTAGTCCGTCTTGGATTCTCTGCAGCACCAAGCGTGCCGACAAATTAAGAGTGTTGGCCTCCTGATCACCGGCTTCTTTATTACTCTGCAGCATTTCTTCGACAGTCTGCTCATTCTCCACGTCCAGTAAAGTGTGAAACTTGCTCACAACAGCCATCGCATTCGCCCGCGCTTTAACGGTGGAACTGTGTTGAATCTTGGTAATAGTCTCATGCTCCTTCAGGGTGTAGCTGTTTGCTGGTTCTCTCGCAGTTGAGTTTGGTCGGGCGTGTGCTGCCCACAATTTCTCAAGCGAGCACGAGTGGGGCACATAGGAACATACGGCTTTGGCCACAATAGCAAGCTGGTTGTGCTGAGGATCGCCTTCATAATCTCCCCAGAACTCAATTGGGCTTGAGGTGTTGGCAGAATTCCAGACGCCAGGCTCACCAAAATCTCCTTGTTGCTTCACGTAGTCGTTATATGACCGGATAAAACCGGTCTCGTTGAAGCCTGGGACGAGTGCACTTGCCAAACGAACAGTAACACCGCGAGATCGACGAAGGCCGGATACACTTAATCCAGCTCCATGTACGCGGGGATCCAAAATCAAGCAAGAAATGAAATGGTCTTCCACGTAGCATGACAACCGCTGCATAAATCTCGAGAACAACGCATTCGAGTTTTCTTCGAGAAGAGGTGAGCGCGTAGCGGCACCAAACAGCCAAATCCATAGCGCGAGTTGTTGGCCCGAAGTTGTGCTCTGGAGCTCGCTCAACGCCGACAAAAAATACAGCGGTGCCAATAATTGATCGGCGAGCCGTAAAGTGTTCCAAGTCATTTCACTACAGCCCATGTCCAGTAATTGGCGAAAGATGGCTGATGGTGCTGTTAAAGCTATCGTTTGCTTTTCTAGCGAAATAGCTGTCCGCAGGTATGGTTCGAGACGCGCAGCCTGCTTCACTGCCATGGCCAGTGAACGCCAACTCGTGACCGAAACTTGTGCGAAATAATTCGCATCTTCGTCGAATGGACTCGTATCCCCAGAGCATACATCCCCCAGAACGCGTCGGCGTAGTGATGGCATAACATGGAGGGCATCAGCTACAAGCACAGAATTGTCGAGCGCTTCCTCCAGTGAAAGGCTGCTTAGCACAAGCTCATTGAGCAGCAGTGCCGATTGCTGTGTCATGCACGCTCCCATGAACGAAAGTGGGTTGCCTAGCATTTTCCGACGTGCGTGTGTGTACATACCCGATGTTGGAGCACACAGAAAAAGTTTCGTACTGGTAGTCGTAGCGGGCAACGTTGACAGCACGGAAATTACCCCAGCCACATTAGGAGACGTCGAGTCATCATTTGCATCCGCCAGTACGAACGTACGTCTCCACTCGTCCAGTGCCACGTAACTTGTCTTCTTTACCCCATCATCGCTGATAATATTAGTGGCCACGAGCGTGATAATACTGGATGTAGCCAACACTTCGCGACAATCATGATCATACTTTTTAGCCAGACGATCTAGCACTTCTGTACGAGCACGAACTGCAGTCAATGGGAAGTCATTTGATGCTGGGCGTAGCATTCCCATGGCCTCGCGGAATGCTGCATTGTCCAACAAACTCCAAGGCGTATTGGTGGTAACCAGAGCAGTCGCGAGTTTTTCCTCAAAGCTACGAAGATCGCCATCCTCACGCTGATTTTGTTGTTGCGGTGAAGCTGGAGCTGGTGCTTGTGCTGGAAGTGAAACGGGTTCTGAAGTTCTCGGACGGAAAACAGTGGTTGGAACTCTTGAAGGTGACGAGTGTTGCAACTTGGTCTGAAGCGCCTTTAACCAAGTTTTTTTAGGGACAACAATGGGTCTTGGTTTGGTCACTGCATCCACGGTTGCTACAGACACTAAAGTGGCAGCCGTGGCATCCACATCGGTCTTCGTAGTATCCGATCTTACAATAGTGTCCATGTTATCTTTACGAGCATCCACATCACCCGCATCCATATCTGTCGAGTCCACAACGTCCACGCTAGTGTCCACATTCGTCCCTGTAGAACCAACCTTGGGTACCGTTTCCACCTTGGTAACCACCACTTTCTTGTCAATGATCTGCCCTGCAAACTTGTCCTTGACGTCCTCCGGCACTTGTGGACACTTGGCCACTAAATGAAGTTTCAAGCGTCCACTAATCTGCAAAGTGTCCTTCTGGCAGTACACGCAGCGCATTTTCTTGTTATTCTTCCCAGGGGAGGACGGAACGTCCTCAAAGTGCTCGTACACTGGACCGCGCTTGCGCCCCGCAGTTGCTTTCTCTTTAGGTACTTGGACACTTGAAGTTGCTGATGACGTAAGCACAGATGACGTTGTCTTCAAAGTGAAACAAGATTCACCTGCATCAACTGTAACATTTTCTACCGTGTACAGGTTCCCAGAGTGGAAATGGTCCTCATAGTCCGGATGTTTGATGCGTAAATGGGTCAAAAGGTTCGAGTAGCCCGTACCAGGAGCCTGGATGTAACTTTTAGAGCACAAACGGCAGCGATGGCGACTGGAACCGAGTGACGCGCCCTTCTTCCGACCCCTTTTCTTGGGTTGTAGGGGCTCAATCGGAGCGGCAGAAGATGGAGAAGAAGGAGGAGAGGCTGTAGTCGATGGTGGCGGGTTGTCGGCGTCGTACACGGGCTCGAAGAAGAACTTGCAGACGTCCAAGGACGACGTCGCCATGGTTGTCAAAAGTCGACGTATTATTGGGTTTTGAGGGAGTTTCGAATCTAGAACAAAATAATTGGATATGTTGTGATTGGTAGAAAATTGAATAGAGCAATTGGATTGGTTGAAATGAAGTAGTATTCATTTGGGAAAATATTTATGGGAAATTACTGCAAGCTATTGCGTACATGGCTACATAGAAGTCATCATGGCTACATGTACTTGTTGTTGCCGTTGCACAGAACTCGATTCCCATCCACTCTAATCTATGTGGACCAGTTGCTGCGTGTCTTGCTCTTCAATGGCATAAGACTTCCAGGACTAGTAACTATTGATAGAAGACCGCACTGCGTTCCATTCGCGCCTGTATTCTTACATTTGTCAAGGCGATTCCACTTCCAAATAGCTGATCCATGTCACCATACGTGCAGCTCAAGTCTCCGTTCGTCCCAGCATCCACCGACATGAATCTCGCCCAAGGATTGGACCGTAAGGCTGAGTACATTGACAAAGATGGCGTCCTCCGTCGATCCAGTCGCGTGACCCACAGGATGATCCGACGAGGTGTCTCCATCAAAAATGCCAAAGCGTTGGCTCCGGATGAGCAGCTCCACACTTCGGTAGACGACCGAGTTCTTGAGAAACAAGCAAGTCGCAGAGCCACCATGCAACTTGGCGAAGAAGCCGAACGCAAACAGGCGGCCAACGCGTCACTCAAGTACCAAGCCAAGTTCGACAAGGACAAGTGGTTGAAAGAAGTTAGTCAGCGAGCAGCAGAGCAAGTGGCCCGTCGATACGAACAGCAACAGGAAGCGGTGCTCGCACTTGAAGATCTTGTTGATGTGACGGCAAATAATACGGCCATGTCTCCGTCACGAACCAATACGTACATTGACGACGAGGGCAACCTCCGTCGACGGATCTCAGCTCCCGTTGAGGCCACTCAGGAAGCCGAAAATGATTTCGTCCCGGGACCTGCGACGCCACCTCCAGCTCCAATGAAAACCGACGAGCCCGACGAATACTGCTAGGACCTTAGTGCATCTTTACGTGTTGTTTTCATTTCAAACGCAGATTTCCACGTATGTTGAGATTTTCACGTGGGCTTTATAGTACCCAGAAAATATTTTCTTCGATTTCGTAGGGATGTGTACAAATCTAGCTCGTATCCACCTGTAGTAGGCTAACGCGTCCTGGATCAGTACGTGTATTTAAGCACTTCCGCAATTTTTCTTCGTACGTCGGGCATACGTGCTTGGGATGGAATTTATAGTCATTTTCAACCTAAAACAAGGATTGATGGAAATTTCAGCATTGACATACCGACTTCAGATGTTCCTAAACCAGAGTTATTTAAACAACTCATTTTATTTTACTGTTATCACGCTCATTGAAGCGAAAGTAAGCTACCTGCACAGATCGCGTAAAACTAGAAAACTAAGTACTAGCCCCGACTACGGTATCTGAAACTGACTAGCGAGCTAGAAATGAAGACCTGCGATTTTGTAATGCCCACTTGAGTACCATTACGTTCATGCAACAGGTAAAAGGAGGAAGTTCCTGCGTAGTTGTAATTAACCCC